>JASDQU010244174.1:142956-157846 GCA_032191745.1 Picea mariana | reverse complement strand
TAAATCTCCTTTGGCATGAGGAAAGGCTAAAGGGTTGGGACAATGGATTACGTAAATGGGCATAGTTTCTTCGCTATATTTTTTCGTCTTCCAAATGGTACGCCTACCCCTTATTTTATAGGCTAGAAAGAGCTAGGGTTTTTGACGAACCCTCGGCCATGCATGGCCGGGAGTTTCAATTAACTGACCCATGGCTTTTTTTTCCATCGGCAACTTTCCTTTTTTCGTGCTTTGGTAGGTACACGCGGGCTGTTGTGAGTCATCCAGCGTGTACACACATGTAGTAATGGGTTAGGGCACGTGGGCCTTTACACAAGAGGATTTTCAAAGAGTTGTTCAGCAGAGTTTTGGTAAAGAATGGATATGAGTTGGCCTGATGCCAGGTAAGCATGTGTGGTGCAATTTAGGGTTATAACACTTCCCCATGTCCAAGTATGTGGATTCTTCCCCTTCCAAGATTATTTCCAAGGGCATTACCCCGCCCATTCTCTAAGAATATCAAAAATACAAACCCAAACCCTCCTTATGAAAGTTCCCTTGACTTATTTATAGGACAACCTTTATAAAATTCCAAAGAAGGTCATTGTTATCACCTTAATTTTACTCCTTTGAGACATTTGAGAAATCATAGTCAAAGGCATAAAAAATTGTCTATAACTCATATATTACAAGCTATACAGATTATTTATAGGCTATCGAGAAAGGTCCACTCATCACAGGACCCTTCCCACAAGTCATGTAGACCATACCTTTTGTGTTTTCACAACCCATGTAGGAAAAGCCCTGAAACCCATGCGACCCTATCAAAATAAAAGGTGCAACCCCCAAAACACTTAAATGCTTAGCTACAATCCTAGACAATTGATTATGGTGATTTTGTCCCTACAAAACCTCCCATCACTACTCACCCACCATGATAACTCATCACCTTGTCATGCATTTATTAACATTACAATTATAGAAAGAGAAATGGTTCTTAAGCTAAAAATACAAGGTTTTGTTAGAGTCATACAACAAGAAAAAAATTATTTTGTGAATAGTTATGCTACTTGACTTATTCACAAACATAGCAAGATCTCTTTGTTACTTGCTTCTCCTACTACAATAATGGATTTACTACTCACTAAGTGTATGCCCTTTATCGTGGTCGTCCACAAAGGGAATTTTTCTACCTACATTATTCTAAAGATAAATTTAATAGTCAAGGAGGCCAAAAAACCCTCCCATGAAGGGATTAGAGCCCATAAACTGTGTTTGATCTTCCCTTGTGACTAATTATAACTTGAATGACCCTTCCATTGGTTATCTTTCAATAAATTGTTGTGTCCCCTATTTTTCTTCTCAAATAGTGAATTTTACATCCAATTCATGTTGAATTTGTTAATCTAATTATGTTTATTTGAAATTTACAATTTTATCATGCTTTCCCTAAGATCTTTGTCTGGTATTAGTATCCATAGTTGGCTAATAATGTGTTTTTGTACCTCTATAACTAAACACCCTTACTCCATATTAGTGACTCAAATGAGGAGTTTGATCCAAATTATCACAACCATTTGTGTTTATATTCAATTTATTTCTTCTAGGTACTTGCAGGCTCAATGTAGACCATGTTCAATCCCTTTTTATCTACTAAAAACAACTAATTTGTTCACATTTTCCACTTTTTTGAATTCTGACATTTTGTGCACACTTTTTTCTGCATGACTTGTACATCTCTCGCTTCTATATCCATACCATCTATGCAAGTTTTCTCTTGCAAACCCTATGTTTCTTACATGCACCACCATTACACTAGATCAGTGTGCCCCTCATGCAATTTTTCTATTCTTACAACTTCATGATTCACACAGTCATGTCACTATCATAGTTATAACTTGTGTGACCCCTCATAAATTTGGTTTTTGATATTCTACAACCTTTCCTTGAATCTTGGAAGGCTAAATACAAAATTTCATGAATTATTAATTAACCTAACATTATCATTTTAGTGTTTTTACTCTAAAAAATTCAAAGGAACGTTGTAGGTAATGAACAAAAACTCGATTTTTTAGTACTTATCACTTTATTGTTTCCTTTAAATTTATCGTTCTATTATATTTTTAGCATTTCACTTTAGCACTTGCTATTTGAATTATTAAACACACTCACACATAGAATAAAGGACCTAACAATTCTTTCAATCAAAGTATGCTCTCCATCTTGTGCACATAAGCAATCTTAGTGAATTATAAATGATTGAATTTTTGAAATACCTCCTTCAGCAAATCTAAATCTAATCTATTATTATGTATTCCATGTTATTTATCACAAACATAGCGAAGTTACAAAGCAAAAGAATGAAGTCATTTCAAGTACTTAGCATGTCCAACTCTTTCTCTCTTGCAATTTAGTTTCAACATATTTCAATCATATTTTTCATTTATAGCATTTTCTTCAACATTTGACATTTCTACTATAACGCATTGGTGCACACAAAACAAGGACATAAAGACTCTTTGATCATAGTATGCTCTTCACCTTGTGCTCACAAGTGATATTAACGAATGATAAACAATTAGAAGTTTAAAATACCTCTCTTTTCATGCCATAATTAAATCAATGATGGTCCATGATGCTAGCCTAGATCTCCATGATTTGACTAAACTCAACAATGATCTTGTTCTATATGATGGCATTTGGCCACCCATGTTGACCAAGATTCCCTCTAATATTCTATAATTCGAGGGTCATCTTAGAGAGAATCCATCAACCATGTCATGATATTTCACCTCTAGTTCTCCCACAATAATGTGACGGTCGATTCCATTCGACTTATGTTATTTGAGCACACCCTCAAGGTGGTGGATTCCAAGTGGTATATTAAAAAAATAGTGGGGAGTCACACCACCTTTGAGTCCATCACAAAAGAATTGTTGACCTTCGTCTGGTTACCAATTTTTCATGATGTAAGAGTAGAAATTCTTGTCAATTCTCTTCAAACATTCCCATCCATATGGCAGATCACATCCATGAATGACACATAAGGTGTATCTTGTGTAAGATAGAAATTAAAGACAACCTCCTATTGGATTAGTTCTTGAAATATCTCCTCCCCATTATTGCTAAATACATATCCACAACCATGGCATGATTAGAAGAACCAACCATCCTTAAAGAACAACACTTTGACCTCATATATTCTCAATCAATGTATTTGTGATTAGTTATCAATTCCCCTCAACATGGGTCTTTTGAGTTCCATATCCCAAGGGCATCCCATGCCACTGGAAATATTATAAGGTTCCTTGAAAATGATACCAACCAATTTGGTCACATGAAGCTATCCCCGATACTAGCATGCTAGATAACCATTATAGGGGAGCTAACATTTGATATAACCAACCTCCCCCATCTTATGGTCACATCATCTAACCAACCTATTACATCATATGGATAACCAATATATAAGAATTACAATATACCTTATCCGAATACCAAATTTCCATGTGATGAATTTGAACCCACACATTCTAATACCAATATGTCACAATGGGGATTCACCTTATTGGCCGATATCTTATCACATTCATTCCTAAAGGGGTTTTCTTAATTATGAAAAATAGATTCAATATATTGTAGGTATTGGGGGGGGATTTAGTGTTGATGATTACAACTATGTGAGCCATCCTCCAGGACATAGACTGAGTGAGTCAACCTAAGAGAGAGCCCATGAGTTGGGTGTGCCCATGAGATGGGTGTGTGGTTCCTCTCTGAGACAGAGATGGAATGTTGTGTGCCCTTGTGTGGGGTGAGGAAGCCCATGAGCTAGGTGTGTGGTTCCTCTCTGAGACAGAGATGGAATGTTGTGTGCCCCTATGTGGTGTGAGGAAGCCCATTAGTTGGGTGTGTCATTCTCTCTGAGACAGAGATGAAAATATGTAATAGTATCCTCTGTTCAAAGAGTTGAGATGATGTGATACTCTAGATGATTCTCCCATGAGACACAGTGAGAAAGAGATTTGCTGAGTTGGATGTCCCTGTGGTTGAGCACAAGTGAACGTGATCCTAGTGGCTGAGCACTAGTGAGTGTGATTGTCTTGTGAGGTGCAATGAGATAGAGACGTGGAAATACCCGTGGTTGAGCACAGATGGATGTGCGCCTAATGGTTAATCACTAGTGGGTGTATGATATCCCTTTATATATTGTTCAAAAGTTAGAATTACCTATAACCCTATTTATGATGTAAAGGGTACATGTCGGCCCCACCATAAAGTGAAAGATAATTAATGTAAAAGATAATTAATATGGTAATTATTAATTATGTTTTGGGTTATTAAGGTCAGCTTTGTTGTGCCAATAGACACTACTTTTGATGTACTCAATCTAACATAAATAAAAGTAAATTCCCCATTGAGGAAAAACAACACAAGTGTGAGTTTGGAAATTTTAGCAAGTACGTGTTCTTGAGAAAAGTGTGCACCTCTCTTGGGCGCTAGTCTTCAAGGTTTTTGTGAGCACCCTTTTGTGTGCTATGTTTATGGTGTGGGAGGTCTTTCTCTTGAAGCATATAGAAAATGACTGGCTGGATTTTCTTCCCTTGTTGAGAAGGGTTTCCCGAGATAATTCTTGTGTACTCGTGCATCATATTTCTTCTTGTGATCTTGGTTGTTGCAACAAATTGTTAATGGTGAAACTGAAAATGTCTATGGTTCAAGTAAAATGATAAAAATGGAATGAAATTCATGATTGAACCTAGCTTAATGAAAAATCAACATGGTTTCACAACATAGGTCTTGAAGAACCCATTGTGCAAGAAAATTCCAGTCATCCTCTCACTTCTACAAAACCGTATGACCTTCCTAGGGTTTCCAGAAATTCCGTACGACCTACCTTTCTAAGATGTTTCAACACTTGTTACTTGGACGTCAGGGCTAAAAAGTGAATAGGAGTGTACGGCCTCCTTCAACGCACCTCCAATAAGCTTCAGATTGTATTTCTGAGCATTTTTTATTTTTTGTCCCTAAGGTTTCTAGGGTTTCGCTAATTTCTACAGAAATTTTAGAATTAGGGTTTATGCAACTCATTGAAGGAGATCTTCAGGTCACCAATGTTCTCCTGTCATTCAAGGTTTATTTTTGGCAATCATAAGCCCAAGAAAACTTAAAAGTTCTATTCTAGCTTAGCCTTTAGGTTTTCTAGCCCATTTGACAAGGGTTTGTGAAGAATAATATATATATATATATATATATATATATATATATATATATATATGATGAACAAAATCATGATGGAAGACAATCATGGTGGATCAAGTAAAATCATTTCCTAGAAGCCAAGAGTTCAAGGAGATGAAGACATCAACACCTCAACACTCTTAGTTATGGTCTCTACCAATGATAATACTTGGTTAATTGACAGTGGTGCCTCCAGGCACATGACCAGTTTTAGAGATCACCTAACAAATTTTGTTGAGAAAGAGACACATCTACATGTTGTCCTTGGAGATGACACTAGATATAATTTGAAAGGGGTTGGAACTTCTACCTTCCAACTAGATTCAGATATGCAACTTCAACTAAGTGAAATACTATATGCACCTGGAATGAAGAGAAACCTTGTCTCCATTTCTGCCTTGGAAGACAAAGGATACAAGGTTACCTTTTCAGAAGGAAGAGTTCTTGCATGGCACAAAGACTCACATATAAATTCTACCAAGGTAATTGGTGTTCGAGAAAATATCTTGTACAGATTAACCATCAGACAAGTCTAGGCCCTGCTACATGACACTGTCAACTTGAGTGAGCTATGGCATAGAAGAATTGGTCACAGTCATTATAGGTCTCTCCCAGCTCTAGGGAAAATGGTAACATGTCTTCCAGAAATACAAATTCAGCATAAAGGTGTTTTCAAAGGTTGTGCTCTTGGAAAGAATGTTAAAGGGTCCTTCTTGAGCAGTGACAATAGATCCAAGGAAATCTTGGACTTGATACATTCAGATGTGTTTGGGCCAATGATTGTTGCATCCCTGAATGGGTACTTGTACTATGTACTCTTCATAGACGATCACTCTTGAAAAACTTGGATTTACTTCCTGAAGAAAAAGGTTGAAGTCCTTACAAAATTTCAAGAATTCAAAGCCCAGGTTGAGAACCTGACCAGAAGAAATATCAAGGTACTAAGATCAGATAATGGAGGAGAATACACCTCCAAATATTTCAACAATTTCTGTATTGAAGTAGGGATCAAGAGGGAGTTCATATTTCCTTACAACCCTCAGCAAAATGGGGTTGCGGAGAGGAAGAACAGAACTATCATCGAAGCAACCAAAGCAATGATACATGATCATAGTATACCTATGACTCTATGGGAAGAAGCATGCATGACAACAATGTATGTTTAGAACAAGTGTCCTCATCAGATCTTGAAGAACATAACTTTAGAAGAATCCTTCCCAGAAGTGAAGCCTGAAATTGGACACTTCAGGATATTTGGGTGCCCAGTATATTTTCATGTACCCAAAGAGAAGAGATCCAATCTAGATCCTTCAGGGAGAAAGGGTACATTTTTAGGATACAATGAATCCTCGAAGGCATATCGGTTCTACATTCCTGGTTATACACGGATTGAGATAAGCATAGACGTTACTTTTGAAGAAGAGATAGCCTTCCAAAGATCTAGAGAATCTTAGATGGAAATTGATAGTGAAATAATGCCTTCTCCCCCTTCATCATTTCATAGGGAGACAAACATTATTCCAGTTTATCCAATTGTTCCAGTTGATCTAGTTGATCCAGTCGATCTAGTTGCTCCAATTGACATGCCAAAAGATATTGTAGTAGGACATAAAAGGCCTGCTTGGTCCCGACAAACTCTATAGGAAGCAGAGGGACATACAGCCCCTCAACGGACAACCAAAGAGATAGCAAGAGACCAAAGATATTCTCAAGCTACCTTTCAGCCATGATCCACATCATTGACTCTGAGCCCTCTTGTCATGGAGAAGCTTCAGGTGAATAGGTATGGCAAGATGCCATGAAAGAAGAATATCATACTATATTGAAAAATGATGTATGGGATATTGTTCTGAGACCAGAGGGAAAGTCTGTAGTGACTTCCAAATGGATTTAAAAAATCAAGCATGCATCTGATGGAAGCATCGAGAAATACAAAGCTATATTTGTAGCCAGAGGGTTCTCGCAAGTAGAGGGAGTTGACTATGATGAGACATTTTCTCCAGTAGCCCGATGCACTTCCATTTGTTCTATCATTGCACTAGATGATTCCATGGGTTGGAAACTACATCAGATGGATGTAAAGACAACCTTTCTCAATGGTGAAATTGAGGAAGAAGTTTATATCGAGCATCCATAAGGATTCATTATACACAATGAAAATATCATGTGTACAGGTTGAATAAAGCCATGTATGAACTAAATCAAGCACCTCGTGCTTGGTACAAGAAAATGGATGGATTCCTGATGAGTTTGGGCTTCAACAAGAGTGTTTTTGATCCAAACCTATATTATCACATTAATGGAAACGAGTGCTTAATCTTGGTCCTATATCTGGATGACCTTTTCCTCACTAGTTCAGAGAGACTCATTGTTGAATGCAAACAAGCATTGACTACTAAATTTCAGATTAAGGATTTAGGCTTGATGCATTACTTCTTGGGACTAGAATTATGGCAGAGGACAGATGAGATTTTCCTACGTCAAGGAAAATAAACTGTGGAGATATTGAAAAAGTTCGGTATCACAGAATGCAAATCCATGCCTATACCAATGGTGATGGATTTGAAGAAAATGAGTGATGTTGATTCAGGAGAGATTGATCCACACTTGTACAAACAATTGATTTGATCATTGATGTATCTGGTTAACACCAGACCTGATATATGCCTTGCAGTGAATGTTCTTAGCCAATTTATGAGTCAACCGAGACAAACTCACTAGATAGCAGCAAAACATGTATTGAGATACCTACGAGGCACAGTTAGATATGGCCTGAGATATGTCTCTAATGTAGACTTGAGCTTGCATGGATGTCGATGCAGATTGGGCAGGGAGCACAGTGGACCGGAAGATAACCTCTAATTGTTTCTTTACTTTAGGGTCTTCCATGGTTTCTTGGTGTAGCAGGAAACAAATCTCTGTGGCATTGAGTACCACAGAGGCATAGTACATAGCATTGACTATGGCAATTCATGAAGCAGTGTGGCTTCGCAAACTTCTGACATATTTATTCAATCATGAGATGGATCCTACTACTATTCATTGTGATAACCAGAGTTGTGTGAAGCTCTTTGATAACCCTGTGTTTCATGATAGATCGAAACACATTGAGATAAAATATCACTATATCAGAGACATGGTGCAGAGGAAAACAGTACACGTGCAATACCTTCCTACCCGTGAGCAGATTGCAGACATATTCACCAAACCGCTTGCCAAGACAAAGTTCGAGTACTTCCGTGAGAGACTTGGCCTGGTGGAGAATGCCTCCTTAGCTGAGAGGGACTGTTGATGATTACAATTGCATGAGATATCCTCTAGTACACAGACTGAGTGAGTCAACCTAAGAGAGAGCCCATGAGTTGGTTGTTCCCATGAGATGGGTGTGTGGTTCCTCTTTGAGACAAAGATGGAACGTTGTGTGCCCCTGTGTGGGGTGAGGAAGCCCATGATATGGGTGTGTGGTTTCTCTCTGAGACAAAGATGGAATTTTGTGTGCCCCTCTGTGGGGTGAGGAATCCCATGAGTTGGGTGTGTCGTTCTCTCTGAGACAAAGATGAAACAATGTACTGGTCTCCTTTGTGCATAGAGTTGAGATGATGTGATACTCCAGATGATTCTCTTGTGAGATGCAGTGAGAAAGAGATTTGTTGAATTGGACGTGCCTGTGGTTGAGCACAAGTGAACGTAATCCTAGTGGATGAGCACTAGTGAGTGTGATTCTCCTATGAGACACAGTGAGATAGAGATGTGGACATCTATGTGGCTGAGCACAGATGGATGTGCCCCTAGTGGCTAAGCACTAGTGGGTATATGAGATCCCTTTCTATATTGTTCAAGAGTCAAAGTTACCTATAACCCTATTTTTGATGTAAAGGGTATCGGTCGACCCCACCATAAAGTGAAAGATAATTAATGTAAAAGATAATTAATATGGTAATTATTAATTATATTGTGAGTTATTGAGGTCGGCCCTATTGTGCCAATAGAAACTAATTTTGATATACTCGGTCTAATATAAATAAAAGTAAATTCCCCATTGAGGAAACACGACACAAGTGTGAGTTTGGAAATTTCAGCAAGTACTTGTTCTTGAGAAAAGTGCACACCTCTTTTGGGCGCTAGTCTTCTAGGTTTTTGTGAGAACCCTTTTGTGTACTATGTTTATGGTGTGGGAGGTCTTTCTCTTGAAGCATATAGAAAAGGATTGGCTGGGTTTTCTTCCCTTTTTGAGAAGGGTTTCCAATATACTTCTTGTGTACTTGTGCATGGTATTTCTTCTTGTGATCTTGGTTGCTGCAACAAATTGTTAATGGTGAAACTGCAAATGTCTATGGTTCAAGTAAAATGCTAAAAATGGAATGAAATTCATTCTTGAGCCTAGATCAATGAAAAATCAACATGTAGGGTACCGGGGGGTTTATAGGTATTGAGGGGTATAAAAAGGGGTATTTGGTAAAAATACTAGATATCTAGTAAAAAATGGTTTTTTTAATTGGAAAAATGTATTGGGAGGGGGGTTAAACAAAAGGATTTGGGGAGGTATTTATCAATATCTAGTAAAATTAGAGGCATTATTTAATATCCCATGAACTAACACGCTATGTCACAACTTCATTGAGTGGAGACCCAATGTCTGTCCCACCCAAGGACTCATGATTCCTAGCATATGCATGGCCCCTCATGCAATCGTCAACACACTGGTAGTGGTGTGTCCACATCATGCAGTCATAGCACTTCTTATGGTTTCCCTCAACCTCATAACCCATATTATCCATTCCCTATTCCTCTAATAGGGCCCCGACCCCCACAACCCCCTACCTATGAATTATGTTCATTTGGTTAAACCTCCTCCTTCCCAAAAAAATCAAGCTTTTACACATCAAAACAAGGTCAACCCCACAAATCAACAAAATAAGGGAAAGAAGAAGAAAGGTAACAAAACCAAAATATACCTTAGGTGATAGGGGGTAATTTACATAATGTGACTGGTAATTCTAGGGGAAATCCTAACACCACAAATTAGGATCATAATCCTAACCAAAACAATAATAAAAAGAAATAAAATGTGTTGTAGCATCAATTTCCACCACATATGCATTAATGACATGATTTTCCTTTCCCTTTCCCACTTGCAGACATTAATCCCCTTTCCATCGTCTAAATTCATCAAAAAACACAATTTTTTGACATATACGCACCCTCCCATGCAAGGCACGTACATACGTGTGTTACTCCATTGTAGGGTGCATACACCTTAATTTTACTCAAAAAAATAATATTTTGTATATTTTTGGGTGGCGTTCACAGATTCACCTGGTTCCTGACCCCCTATTGCATGTATACAATTGTTTGTAACCACTCCAACCACTTTGAGAGGGTATAAAATGAGCCTAAGGATAGAGGAGAATAACACTCATACTTAAAGAAACATAATGTTGGAATTTTCTTACCCCGTCTGCAAACTGTTATTCCCTTGTTGTTGATTTATTTCCTCAGAACTGGAAACCCATGTTTCCAACTTTCCATGCTCTTCATATCCCATTCATCTTCTTTGGAATTTCATGAGCATTGGAGTCATAGGTTCTATCTTTAGTTAGTGGTCTGTGCAGAGGGAATTGAAGTCTAGTTGCGGAGCAGTGTCACAACAGATACATGTGGTAACTACCTTTGTCTTGTTGTTCATAAATAAAGATACACGTTTCCCTCCAATTAAGATGTATCATATAACTACCCCCTTTTGTAGTTGTCAACTTGATTGTTTTGCAGGTGATCAAAAGGATAGTTTGGGAGGAGTGTTGAAGAAAAATGTTTTCAACTATGGGATCATCATCGAATGTAGGGAACCTGATGTGATTCTTTCTACCTTACTACTAGTAGTTATTTAATCAAGTTAGTTACAAGATATTTTGATTTCAATTCTAGGATTGAATTCACTCTTTAAAGGTCCTTTCTCTATTGTGGATTTAACCCATATACATAAGGGAATTTCTCTATAAAAAAATTGGCAACCATACTGGGGATTGTATCCTTGGTGGGTTAGTTATAGGTGCTTTCATTTTTTTCTTGTTTGTATGGATTTTTCTTATCTTTAACTGAGTAGTTTAGTGTTTTAGAGTATTGTTTGTTCCTTGTCAAGCCTTCTGGCCTTTTCTTTCTAGTATTTCTAGAAGATTTAGGGTTGTATATGTGCCTTAATTTGTAGATAGGTGTGTACATATGTGCCTTGCTTTTGAGATAGGAGCATACATACATGTTCTGCCTTGTGCACAGTCACATACATCTCCTGAGTAAGAGTTTTTCAACTCTTCTCAGCCTTTCTAGGAGTTTTGATTGGTTCTATGGGATCTCTCAAGGTCATTTGGCTCTATCTATCCTACTGTTAGTTTCATAAATCTCTAAGTTATTTAATTCTATAAGGAAAAGCAAAAAACAGTTATTTTCATTACTTCTTGCTTCAATCCTAGATCAGTAGCGTGAAGGTTCTTTTCTTGACTCTTTTCTATTTTGGGTTGTTATGGTAGCCCTTCTTATAGTCTAAAAGAGTCTGGTTTAGTCTTGTTTGTCTCTCTACCTTAATCTTACTTTTTTTTCATAGAAAAAGAAAAATTGCACTGATTTTTCATTTTCGTTTTGCATCAATAACAAGAAAATACAATAAGAGGTTTGCTTTGTTCTTGTTCTTTTTTTTCTTTCATTCTTTACCCTTTTTGTTGTTGAAAATAAAAGTTATTTTTGAGCATTCTTTCTTTTCTTGCGTGCATTGATTCCAAAAATCTTACTTGTATTATTGAAAAATTCTGAGTTTTCATTATAGTTTTGTTTTTAGAAGAAAAAAACATTTTTTCTTGTTTCGAACAGTTGCATTGCATTCAAAGAAAGATTACATTGATTTTTTCATTACATCTAAAGTAAAATATTGCATTACTCATTTACATTGAAAAGGATTATGTTTCATTTGAAAGTTAAAATTTTTACATTTAGAAGTGTTCCTCAACACCCTTTTTCCATTGAAGAATAAATTTATTTTTCTTAACAACAATGTTCTTAAGTGTTTCATTTTTTTCAAAGTCTCAAAAACATCACGAGTTTCACATCTATGAACCTTTGAATAACATCACCTATGAAACTTATTGTGTGATTTAAAATAAACTAGACTTTTGTTTGTAGGGTTCACAAACTAGTCCAGGTTAGCGCCTTGGATTAGGATTTGAGAGATAAATCTCAAAGGCCATTGAATGAACAAAAGAGTTTAACTTAGGGAGAGAAAAATCCATCTTTTGTATAGGTATAGTCGAAAGCCTCCTCTAACACAAGAGTTAAACACGAGGGCATGTGAGTAATATTTGAGGAGATTACCTCTCCAAGACTTGACCAAGTGTATCCAATTGATCGTATACAGGGGTTTCGTTAGTGCCTACACCTCCATGTGAGGTAGCACTTTTGGATATTTAGGAGTTGCTACCCCACCCATAAGTTCAGTCCCAACTATTGAATGTACCCCGTAGATGTCGACTACGAGTTGGTTGCTTTAGTATCCTTTCCTAGTTACCACAAAGGTGACTTCGGGGGATTCCCATAATACCTTAGGTAGAGGTCATATCACACTATCAGTACCCCTCGAGGGTGCCCCGCGAAGTGAGGGTTACTTGCACTAGGTAAGGATGTTACATGGAGGTCAGGTTAACTGCTTCTCACTCCTTCATTCTTCAGTCACGAGACTTAATTAACCCATGCTATTGTAGAGAAGGTCATTTTCCTAAATTCTTTGCTACTTTGGTCTCGAGACCTAATCCACATGAGTTAGGGTATTAAAGAAGTGGTTTGTGTGTGTTGTTTCCTTGGGGAATTTTGTAGAGGTGTGATCTATGTGTGTAGTCATACTTAGCAAATTTTTTGGTGGCTACCTTGAATCGTTGATTTAAAATGGTTTACTGACCGCTTCATTAGTCTCAAACGGTCCAAGGCCTTTTGCCAATAAGAGTTTATTCTCCATTGCCTCCTTTGAGGCATCGACTACACCAATTTGGTGTTTTTGTGTTGATTAGTCCCGTTGATTTATTGGAGCCTGAGATTGCAAAATTAGACACTTCTACACTGGAGGATACACATATCTTAGATCTCGAAGCCAAAGGATTTGTTAAACCTTGGAACCCTCTATTAACTAGGCCATATGATATAGTTTTAGTGCATCTTGTGAATTTTGAGTTGGGTAACACTGACAATTATCCTCTTAGGTGGTCTGTTATGGACGAAACCTCAAATTTTTCAGGGTAAAGGGTCCCTCCAACCCCCACTTCGGTTATATTTGGGGGAGGAGTCACACCCCCTCACCTTTCTTCCACTGAGCCTTTGAGTGTGACTCTTTCATCGTCGTTCATTTCTAATGAATTTTCTTTTGGGATGTCATTGATAGGCATGCAAAATGTTTCAGTTATTTTTCAACCGATCACTCAGGACCCTAAATATCATATATAGGAGCAATGAAGGTGAAAAAGGATGATCAAGGCCACGATTCCTCCTGAATTCCTTTTGGAGTGGTTTCTGAAATACTTGTTTCCATATATCTCCAAGGATGTTTCTACTTTGGGGGTTTCCTCTAAGGAGGAAGCCATATTTAGGGCCCAACATTTGGACTTGATATATTCTCAATCTAGGATCCTATACAAAAAAAAATTGGACGCACCACGGTTGAGTACTGACCCTATGAAACCAAAGTTTGGACCACATGCCAATTCCATTGTTGGTTTTGTCAATAGAACTATCAAAGATCTTGTTCCGAGCCAGATGAAACTGATGAGTATCCATCAAACTGTGGTCGGTCAATCTACAACTTCAATTGTTTCTACCATCCAATCATCAGATGTACAATCTATGAAATCGACGAATCTGAAGGGTACCCAACCACTTAGAGGAAATAAGAAGGGTAAAGATAAAAAAGGAGGTGGGAATACTAATAAAAATGTTGATAAAACCGATTATAATGCTAGAGGGGATAAGAAAGAGAAGAGGAAGGTGAAATTTCCAAGTAGAGTTTGAAAATATTATCACCTTACTCAACAGATGCAAAAATAAGAAGCCTACCATTTCTTGATGCAAAAATAGTCTGCTATGTTGACTAACCCATTCCCTCAGGGAAAAAATATGGTGGTAGGATCTTCCGAAGGAAATGCGTAAGGGGGAACCCAAGGTACAACCTTTCCAGAAGGTACCACATTGCTCATCCATATGGTGGGATCATATGTCTTCATGTAGACTAGGACCCAAGATTATGGTAACCCTGAGTCTTCTTCTAAGGGAAAATAAACTCCTAACCCTTGGAATTATCTTCACATAGAGAATCCTAGGGGGGGATGCAATGTTGTGCATACTGAAAGGTGTGTATAAGAATTCTTCACACAACCTCGATGTTTAAGGTACACCCAACTATTCGATTGTTGAGTACTTGGTTCAAACACCTTGTGTGAAGTCATCCCTCGAGGTGCTCCAACATTTCGCTTTGCAATGAAGAGCATTGATGCCCACTATAGGAGATCTTGATTATTCTATCTTACAAGTAATAAAGTATTACACCTCGGATGCCAATATTCTCCTTCCCTATCATGTTTCCTTTCAAATTAAAGTCATGTATTTCAAGCACATTATTAGAAGGATAGTTGTCAATGAAAGCACT
>JASDQU010244174.1:128462-140047 GCA_032191745.1 Picea mariana | reverse complement strand
ATATATATATATATATATATATATATATAAACCCTTTAACTCTTATTGACATTCTTGGCTCTTTGTTCATTATATAAAGAAAATATTTGTATTTTTCTTTTTATTGTATCATAATTTTAATGTTGTTTCTTCTCTAAAACGTTTATGTTGTTATTTCTAAGGTAATTTTGAAAAAACTCTCTTGTTAGGAACCCTGTGTCTGTCGTCATGATATGTTTCAGTTTATGATGAACACCATATTTTACTTACTGTAATATATAAATATATTTTTATCCTAGATGCATTCTTTTGTTTTTTTAACAAGTTAATTTCTAAAAAGAAACCATCACATAGAAAAATATCAGATATAAAGATAAGCCTTTTATAACTCTATTGTGTATAAAAATGGTCTTTTTTTTATATTCCTTTCTATAATATTTATAAGCAATAATCTTTTGCATGAATAGAAATCTACAGACTATACTATGACTTCTTTTGTTTCTCATTTCAATATTTGTAAATGATATTTTCTTTCAAAGTAGATAAAATTTTATAGGTATATAGATATTTCTTGCTGCAACAAAATCAATAATAAAAAGAACACATAAATAACTATATTTAAATATATCCAATACTACAATTTTTGCACTTATTCTCTACTGTAACTATTTTCCATTCATTAACAAATAAGAATAAAGCAAGGAAACATATATGAGCCTGCTTCAAATATTGGGAAACAAACTGAGTAGAGAACCATTTCCTCCCAACCATAAACACGAACAACCAGTGTTACTTGTTATTGTCACCGCCGACCCTAAATCATTAATCTATAGGGACTGAAATTACATAACCTTCACTATATTTCTTAGAGTTTGATTATTCCAAGAACCATCAAACTCAATTCCTCACAAGTACTCAGCAGTTGGCCTCATCCCTAACCCTAGGGAATATTCTTGGCCTAAATTTGTGCTATCTTGTTCCCTCACATCCCACACCTTTTGGAGTGGGGTTCCACTTGTCCCATGGGCAATAATTTACTCAGGTGGTTTTTATCCTTTTCACTCACCCATGGAATAATGATTTACTCTTTGTAACTATATTCTCAAATCAATTTGTTTATCTTTAATTAAACTAATTTAAAAATAAATATTACCAAAAATAATCATCATCAATGTATATGATAATATAATTTCACATAAGTCTTTTCCTATTCTTCCACTACATAAACTATCAAAAATTAAAATGTTTAAATGTTTGTAAAATGAAGGACAATACATCCTCTCCCCCTTGAATTGAACACCGTTCTCTATGTTCTGATATGATCATATCATCTAAGGAACATAAATGGGTATGTCTTTCTCATAGCTTCCTCCATCTCCCAAGTAACCTCCTCGAGACTAAAGTGCAAGTTGATAGGCCATTGGCTCCACTTTAGTGAGCACTTGAAATGGCTTGCAAAACCTGGGTGCTAACTTGGTACCTTTTCCCAATATTAATGCATTATTCTTGGGTCTAACTTTCAAATAAACATGATCTTCAATGTTAAATTATGCATGTGTTCTTTTCAAATATGAAAATTTTTTATGTCTGTGTTGGGCAATTTTCAAATTTTGTTTTTCTTTTTGTACAATTGTTTCCATTTCCTTTAACATATCTAGGCCCAAAATAATTTTGTTAATTGGGTTGGCCCAGCTAATGGGTGTTTGAAATTTTATGTCGTACATTACCTCAAAGGGACTCATATTTAAGGAGGTCAGATAACCATTATTATATGCAAACTCAACCAAGTGAAGATACTCTTCCCACTTTGTGGGACAATCCATCACATACATCCACAACATATCCTCTAAAATTTGGTTTACTCTTTCAGTATGACCGTCAATTTGAGGATGGTATGCAGTACTAAAGTTCAACTGAGTATCCAAACCACTAAACAAATCCTTCCAGAAATTTGAGGTGAATTTTGTGTCCCTGTCTGAAATTATATTCTTGGGTATCCCATTCATCCTAAAGATTTCTGTCATAAAAATTCCTCCAATGTTTATAGCTTTATGAGTTGATTTAACTAGAGTAAAGTGTGCAAATTTAGTAAGTTTATCTATTACCACCATAATAGAATAATTTTGTTTCTTAGTTTTAAGCATCCCTGTAATAAATTCCATGTTGATTACTTCACATTTCCACTCAGGAATGGGTATTGGCTTCAATAATCTAGTTGGGTGACGATGCTTAGCTTTAACCTGCTACCACTTAAGACACCTAACAAGATATTCAACCACTTAAGTTTTCATTCTGGGCCAGAAATATTCTTTTTTCAAAGTTATTATAGTCTTTTGGTAACCTGGGTGACTTGAATAAGGTTTCTTATGTATTTCATCCAACATTAAATTTTTCAAATATGTGTTGTTTGGAACATAAATTTTGTCTTTATACTGCACTAAACCATCCTGATTACATCTAATTTTTTATTCTTCTTCAATTGATTCATTATTTTGTAATTTTCCCTTTAAATTCTTATAAATTTCATTGTTTTCTACTACTGATTGTATTCTTTGTTTTAAATCAATTTGCATGTTACCATTGTAAATTATATTTAGTTTCTTTTTTAGTGCATCTGCAACTTTATTTTATTTTCCTTTAATGTGTTTTATCTCGAAATCATACTCACTTAGGAAAGCTAAACATCTTTCCTGTATTGCATTCAAGTTTTGTTGATCGAAAAAGTACTTAAGGTTGATATTATCTATTTTCAACAAAAATATCCTACCCAACAACTAGTGTTGCCACATTTTTAAAGCATGCACAATATCGGTTAATTCTAGGTCATGTGTTGCATAATTATTTTCATGAGTTTTTAGTTTTTGTGATTCATAAGAAACCACATGATCACATGCAATAACACTCCTCCTAACCCTTCTTTTGAGGCATCAATGCATACCATAAAATATTTATGTGGATCTGTTATCTTCAAGATATGTGTCGTTGTTAATAACTGTTTCAATTTTTCAAATCTCTCTGACATTTTTTTGTTGATTTAAATATGATTCCTTTTTTTTGTAAATAATTTATTGGGTAAGCAAGTTTAGAAAACCCTTCTATGAATCTACGATAATAACTCATGATGCCCATAAAAGACCAGACATCTGACACATCCTTTGGCATTGGCCAATCTAGGATGGCCTTGACATTTTCCAGGTCAACTGAGATCCGTTCACCTGAAATTACATGTCCCAAATATTGTACTTTATCCTGATAAAATTCACATTTACTGAACTTTGCATAAAGTTGGTGCTCTCTAAGTGTCTGCAAAAAAGACTATTCTCAAGTGTTCTTCATGTTCATCTTTGGTTTTTGAATAGATCAATATATCATCTATAAGAAAAATCATGAACTTTACTAGATACTTACTCAACACATTGTTCATAAAACACATAAATGTAGCAGGTGTGTTTGTTAAACCAAAAGGTACCACTACAAATTCATAGTGTCCATATCTAGTTTGAAATGTAGTTTTATGAATGTCCTCTTCTTTAATTCTAACTTGATGATATCTTGACCACAAATACGTCTTAGAGAGAATATTATCCCCTCCGAATTGGTCAAAAAAGTAATCAATGCAAGCAAAATGATACTTGTTTTTAATAGTCATATTGTTAAGTTGTCTATAGTCAATACATAATAGGAAAGTTCCATCCTTAGTTTTGAAAAATAAAACTAGTGCTCCCTATGGAGATACATTGGGTCTGATATATTGTTTCTCTAACAGTTCTTGAAGTTGAATCTTAAGTTCTGTCAATTATGGAGTACTCATTCAGTAAGGGGCCTTAGACACCGATGCATATCTAAGTACTAAGTCTATAGTGAAATCTATGTCTCGACTAAGAGGTAATACTATAATTTCTTCCAGAAACACATCCTGGAATTCTTTCAATATTGGATCCCCAGTTAACAATTTTGTATCCATTTCTTCAATGTTTTCGGATATACGCACAACATAAATCTCACATCCTTTCCTTTCATTTCTTTTTAATTGTAAAGAAGAGCTTTTTCTTACTGATACTCCCCACGATATTCCTTTTACTATTATGTTTTCGCCAGGATCATCAATACAATTAAAATTCTTGTCACGACAGTTTACAAGAGTTGGATGTTTTTCAATCCAATCGATGCCTATGAGAAAATCATAAGATCCTAATGGCAAAATATTTAGATATATATTAGTCTCCATTCCATCCATATTTATTGTACAATATTTTACCATTTAAACAACTTGTCTTTTTGTGCTTGTAGCTAATTCAACTAGCCAAGATTTCTTATGTTTGAATTTTTTTCAGTTCACAATTTTCTACTACCGTCGGTGAAATATAAGTCAAACTTGCACCAGGGTCTATTAATATAGATACATGTTTATGATTTAACATACCTTCTATATCCACCATGGAATATTTATGGTCAACTTGTTGATTTTCCAGGGAAACATTGATTTTGTGAATACTTTGAGCAATATCATTTACCCTTCCTGAATGTTGTGTATTGCCTGATTTTGTTTTTGTTTAAAGGGAAATTTTGGTACAAGTGAGTTTATTTACAACCCCAACACTGAAGATTTTCCCTAACTATCTCACTAACTATTTTATTCTCAAAATTTGTAGGTTTGCTGCTATTCTGAATTGATAAGTTTTGTTATACAACAAATTTGGTTCTCCTAACTGGTGCATTGTGTGATGGTTGTCGAGGATGTTTAAAATTTTTCTTCTTAGGATCAAACTTATCCTTATGTTTTTACTGCCATGTTTTTTCATTTTCAATCCTCTGTTTGAATTGAGTAAAGCACAATTTAGCATGTCTTATCATTGTGTCCACGGTCTTTGGATTAATAAATTCAATTTTGTCTTTATAGACCCGAAGCAAACAAATCATGAACCTTTGAACTTTTTTCTTCTCCTCACGGAGATAAAATACATATATCATAAGATTTACAAATTTAGTCACAAAATATTCAATGGACATATGTCCCAGCTTAAGGTCATGGAATTCTTTGGCCTTTTCATCGTAATATCTTTCTGTGAAGTATTTATGTTTAAAGTATTTCTTGAATATGTTCTAGTTCAACTCATTGCTCCTAATATTGTTAACTATTTTTGTTTCCTGCCACCAAATGCTAGTTTTTACATTCAGTTTATACACAACTAATCTAGCCCTCAAATTTCTGGGGTAATTGTAGATTTTCAAATATTTACTCATGTTCAGAAGCCAAGATTTTTCTCCCTCTTTAGACTCACCATCAAAAAAAGGTTGGTCTAATTTTATTAAACTCTCCAAGAAATTCTTCCTCATGTCATTTCATTTTCTTTGTCTTAGGTATAATTTTCCGCAATGTACTGCTATCAGAGTTATCTTCACTACTTTATTCATTTAAGAACTATGTTTTATCACTAGTTGCTTGATATTCCTTACGCTTGGGTGACTCTTCATTAGAAAGTTCCTTTTTGGCATTACTGGAAGTATGTCATATATGTCTTAATTGTTTCATATCAATCATGTTTTTAAGAAGAATCTCACTTAACTCTTCTTGTACTTTACTAGCCTTGAGTAGCTTTTCATTGTCTTCCTTTATACTTTGCAGTTTTGTTTTTATACTACACATAGTTTCCAACAGTCCTATAGAGTTATATTATGGTTGTTCATTGTTTAGTTCCACATACATTCGTGGTCCACTTTGACTTGATCTACCAGGTTCTTCATCCATGATACTTTGTTATTGTTTCTTATATGTGCAAAACACAATAAAGTCAATTATTTTTCTTTTAGGAAATATATATAATTTTATATAAGAAAAAATTATGTTCACTTTGAGCCCATAAGGTTGTAGTGTTTCAACCTTGCTCTGATACCATTTGTAATGTCTCCTATAACCCACTTTTAAAAATAAAATAAAAATTCCATTCGTAATCATATAGTTGTATTGTTATACTTAACATACGGTTTAGTAAACTTTCAATACATAATATTGTTTGATACACTTATCTAATTGTCATGGTTTACCATGACAAAACAAATAATCAATGGCATTCATTATTATATGTCAGATCTGCCAACATATTGATCGTCAACTTCAACATGGGTCCTATTGACTTCATAGGTATTTGCAACTTTACCAATTTTCTCTACTATACATTTATTCATATAATAACACTATATTACTTATCCTTACTCTTATAATTGGTTTATGTACTTTGTAGAGACAAGTTATAGTTCCAAAACTTGGAAAGGACTTGTGTTCCTCATAGGTAAACGTTTTCCTTTTATTTTTATTAGAAGGTTCAAAGGCATTATAATTTTGATATCATCATCTAAAAACCATATACTAGTTATCAATAATCTAACCAACCTAAATAAAGGGTTTATATCCATAATCATTATTGATTTCATTTCATTCATTTAACTCACAAATCATTGATTATGAACAAAGGTATTATCAATATGACAAAGTTTACAAAACAAATCCACTATACTATTGTCAAAATCGTTTATTTACCCTAGCCTTTGGTCTTAGGGTTTCAATCACCACAATCCTAGCTCTCTCGAGCTTAAGATCTTCATGAATCTCCACATTGTGATGCAAAACCACATCACTCGACTGACAATGGAACGTACCCATCAAGTTGTATTAAGGACTCAAACTTATTTAGTGTCCAACTCTATGTAAACTTGGGTTAAACCATAACCATATGCTACCTCATTGGTACCATTTATGATTTTTGGCGGTGCTCCACCTAAATAGTACTCGACTCTTTATTATGTTTTAGTTTATGAGTTCACTGCTAACCCATTGTTCTATTGTTTTCGAGTAGTGTTTGTTTTCGTTCTAGTGTTTTACGAGTTCATTGCTAACCAAAACAATAGAATTTGTTGAGGTAACGCTGGTGAAACGTTGTTAATTTATATTCTCAATTAGCTTAGGATTCTATCTGTGTTCTTCTATTTTGTTTTATAGCTGGACAACTAATTTCATCTATGTGGTTTGCACATAGGTTTTCTCTGTCTTAGGAAGAAAATGATTGGTCTTCATCATGTCTCATAGTCTCCCTAATTTCTAAGGTAAGGGCCAACTTTATTTTTAATAGGTAAGTTTTAAGTTTTATTTGTATAAGATAGACATACTTTTGAACCATTACGGTAATGACTTCTGCACAGGGTTTTCAAATCCATTGGGCGCATTCAATTCCTAAGTCATCATTACCAGGTACCAAAAATTATGGTGTTCACCCATGTAAGTTGAAGCAATATTGTTGCTAAGGGATTCCACAATGATAGAGATGAGTTCAGATGCAGTGCTACCGAGGTTAATTTGAATGGATTATCCATATTCGAATTGTGTTTATGCTAGATTTTGGTTCATTCTCTTAAGTATGATGCGAAGGGTATCAGTCCGTTGTAACGCTAAGGTGGTTGTTGTTGAAAAGCTTCTGAGTTCATGTAACAATGTAAATCACCATTATACACTTGGATTATTTTACCACGGTGATCAATTTGTCTTTCATAATCTCCATGCAAAGAATAATCAGAAGTAAATTTCTTGTTTAGGGTTTAAGAACGACATTGTAAATATCGTTCTCTGTATTTGTTTGAACCACTGCTTGTGTATCTGTTTATAATAAATATTTGTTTTAACCGTACAGTTCAACACTCTGTCATTGTAAACTTTTTATATATTCCAATGTTGTTTTGTTGTTAATACTATGAAATAATTTTACTCTAGAGAGTGTTTGTTACAATGACTCAAGCTCATACATTTTCACTGTCAATATTAAAGACGTACCCTCTTCTATTTGGGTCATCGATGCAATGTTTTGGTTTTATAAACAAGGTTTTTCATATATTCTATATTATTATCATATAGCCTTACATAATATTTAACTAGATTAACTTTCCATGCTATCTCTTTGGTTGCACTTAGTTTAATTTATACCATCATATTATTTTCATGCCTGGATATATATATATATATATATATATATATATATAAACCATTTAACTTTTATTGATGTTCTTGGCTCTCTGTTCATTATATAAAGAAAATGTTTGTATCTTTCTTTGCATTGTCTCATAATTTTATGGTGTTTCTTCTCTTAAAATTTTGCATTGTCTTATAATAACCCTATGCTTGTCGTCATGATATGTTTTAGTTTATGAGTAACGACATCTTTTACTTACTGTAATGTATAAATATTTGTTTATCCATGATGCATTCTTTTGTTCTTTTTAACAAGTTAATTTATGAAAAGAAACCACCGCATAGAAAAATATCCCATATAAACAAAATCCTTCTATAACTCTATTGTGTATAAAAATGGATGTTTTTATATTCCTTTCTACAATATTTAAAAGTAATAATATTTTGCATGAAGAGAAATCTACAAGCTATACTATGACTTCTTTTCTTTCTCATTGCAATATTTGTATATATATGTTTCTTGTTGCAACAAAATCAATAATAAAAAGAACACATAAATAACTATATTTAAATATATCCATTACTGTAGTTTTTGCACTTATTCTCTACCGTAACTATTTTCCATTCATTAACAAATAAAAATAAAGAAAGGAAACATATATGAGCCTGCTTCAATTATTGGGAAACAAACTGAGTAGAGAACCATTTCCTCCCAACCATAGACACGAACAACCAATGTTACTTTTTCTTGTCACCCCCAACCCTAAATCATTATTCCATAGGGAGTGAAATTATATAACCTTCACTATATTTCTCAATGTTTGATTATTACAAGAACCATCAAACTCAATTCCTCACAAGTACTCAACAGTGTCCTACCTCATAACATACTTGTATATAATAACTTTCCTAGGTATTTTTCAAGTTGGCCTCATCCCTAACCCTAGGGAATATTCTTGGTCTAAATTTGTGCTAGCTTGTTCCCTCACATCCCACACCTTTTGGAGTGGGGTTCCACTTGTCCCATGGACAATAATTTACTCTGGTGGTTTTTATCCTTTTCACTCACCCATGGAATAATGATTTACTCTTTGTAACTGGATTCTCTAATTAGTTTGTTTCTCTTTAATTTAAATAATTTAAAAATAAAGATTACAAAAAATATACATCATCAATGCATATGATGATATAATTTCACATAAGTATTTTTAAATTATTCCACATCATAAACTATAACAAATTAAAATGTTTAAATGTTTGTAAATTGAGGGACATTACACTATATCGCAAGTGACTTCTTTTTTAATGTCTTGCTTCAAGGATCCTTGGGATTTACCCTCTCCATGTTATTTGGTGGAAGGTATTGTTCATGTTGGGATGGCCATGCCACTATCTACGACTGAGATATCTTATCAAGCAATTCAACAAGCTATTGTAGATCTTTATCTTACTCCTTCATGGATGGAATAAGTGGATCATCTTATGGAGCCCATATGGGCCCTGAACTATTCTAACTCACTTGATTTTTTTGATGTTGTTTTTCCTTCTAATGAGGATATCCTTGAGGTAATGATGGGGCCCAAACAACCTTGGGAGGACTTACATCATTGGTGTTATTTCCTCCTAAAACTTAGTAGGGTTAAGAAGGGAGAGTTCCAATTGACTTTGAGTGGAGGTATTGATCACCACATGAACCCCTTAGCTAAGCATGGTGTGTATGTTGAGGGAAACATGGAAGATATATCAGAAAAAAAATTGATCGACATCTCTTGAACTCCTAGCATTGTGGAGAACATGTTCATCGGCGCAGACTGTTCTCCATAGAATATCTTCACATATACTTCCATGTTCAAGGAATTTTGTGATGTGTTTGTTTGGTCCTAAGAAGAAATATCAGGAATACACCCCTGGATAGTTGAACATGAGATAAGAACATATCAAAACATGAAACATGTTCGACAAAATTTACAACCAGTTAACCCTGGAAAGGCGATAATGATTAAGGCAGAGGTAGATAAATTGCCTGAGATCTATTCGGTTCCCCTTACAAAATGGGTGTTAAATCATGTTCCAATAGATTAAAAGAAAATAACCATTCACATTTGTATGGAATTTTGGGATTTGAATAAATATTATCCTAAAAACAACTTTCCCATGCCATTTATTGATCATATTATCAACAAGTGCGTGGGAAGTGAGACATTTTCTTTTATGGAAAGATTTTATGACTATAACTAGATCCAAATATGACTTGAGGACCCACACAAAACAAAATTTATATGTCCTTGGGTTACATTAATGTATAGAAAGATTCCCTTCGGTGTTAAAAATGGTGGAGATACATTTCAACGAGATATTTCTTTCACCTTTCACGATATTAAGCATATCGTCGAAGCCTATCTTGATGACCTTGTTGCTCAATCTCGCAATAGAGTTGATCATCCGTCTCACCTTCAACTTGTGCTTGAGAGATGCTAATATTATTTTATTTGATTGAATCCTAATAAGTGCATGTCTTGTGTCATCTTAGGGTGTTTATTAGGATTTATTGTTTCTAATAAAGGGATCATGGTCAATCCATTAAAGGTTGAGGCAATAATCCAGTTTCCTCCCTTGCAAAATATTTGACAACTTCAAAGTTTGAAAGGAAAATCCAATTTCCTTTGTCAGTTTATTGCTAACTATCTTGACCTCACCAAGGGCTTCATGCACTTGTTTAAAAATGGGGTCCCTTTTATTTGGGATGAGTTTTCACAACCTATCTTTCGATGTACTCAAAACAACTCTTGTTTCTGCCCCCTTTCTTAGTCCTTCGGACTCTAGTAAATATTTCTTGTTGTATCTCGCAACAGCAAAAACTATCGTTGGCATGTTTCTAGTTCATGAGAATGACGCGCTCCAGGAGCACATCATTTAATACCTCATTCATGGTATGGTGGGTCCTGAACTTAACTACTCACGTGTTGAGAAGCTAGCTTTGGCAGTCGTGCATGTTGTCTAGAGGCTTTGAAATTACATTCTATTTTATAAGACTATGACAATTGTTGATGTCAATCCATTTCAATATGTCCTACCACGATGAATCATTGGGGGAAAATACAATAAATGGATTGTCATATTGCAAGAGTTCAAGTTGAACTACATCTCTTCTAAGTCCAAAAAGTCATTAGTCTTTGTCAAACTTATGTCGGATTTTCCTTGGGAGGATGAGGACAATGTTATCATGGACTCATTTCTAAATGAGCATATCTTCCTCATCTCTTCCAATGACCCTTTCTACGTGGATGTCCTTGTATATCTCCAAACTTCTCTTCACATTATTCGCATGATGAATGGGGTCATATTCTCCATCAGGAGAAGAATTATTTTCTTTTATGGAAATATTCTATGACTATAACTAGATCCAAATATGACCTGAGGACCAACACAAAACAAAATTTATATGTCCTTGGGTTACATTAATGTATAGAAATATGCCCTTTGGTCTTAAAAATAGTCAAGCTACATTTCAACTGGGTTTTTTTTTCACCTTCACGATATTAAGCATATCGTCGAAGCCTATCTTGATGACCTTGCTGCTCACTCTCACAATAGAGTTGATCATCTAGCGCACCTTCAACTTATGTTTGAGAGATGCCAATATTATCGT
>JASDQU010244174.1:113146-126532 GCA_032191745.1 Picea mariana | reverse complement strand
TTATTGATGTTCTTGGCTCTCTCTTCATTAAATAAAGAAAATGTTTGTATGTTTCTTTGCATTGTCTCATAATTTTATGGTGTTTCTTTTCTGAAAATTTTGCATTGTCTCATAATAACCCTATGCTTGTCGTCATGATATGTTTTAGTTTATGAGTAACGACATCTTTTACTTACTGTAATGTATAAATATTTGTTTATCCAAGATGCATTCTTTTGTTCTTTTTAACAAGTTAATTTATGAAAAGAAACCACCGCATAGAAAAATATCCCATATAAACAAAATTCTTCTATAACTGTACTGTGTATAAAAATGGATGTTTTTATATTCCTTTCTGCAATATTTAAAAGTAATAATATTTTTCATGAATATAAATCTACAAGCTATACTATGACTTATTTTCTTTCTCATTGCAATATTTGTATATATATGTTTCTTGTTGCAACAAAATCAATAATAAAAAGAACACATAAATAACATATTTAAATATATCCATTACTGCAGTTTTTGCACTTATTCTCTACCGTAACTATTTTCCATTCATTAAAAAATAATAATAAAGAAAGGAAACATATATGAGCCTTCTTCAAATATTGGGAAACAAACTGAGTAGAGAACCATTTCCTCCCAACCATAGACACGAACAACCAATGTTACTTTTTCTTGTCACCCCCGACCCTAAATTTTTATTCCATAGGGACTGAAATTATATAACCTTCACTATATTTCTCAATGTTTGATTATTCCAAGAACCATCAAACTCAATTCCTCACAAGAACTCAACAATGTCCTACCTCATAACATACTTGTATATAATGTATTTCCTAGGTATTTTTCAAGTTGGTCTCATCCCTAACCCTAGGGAATATTCTTGGTCTAAATTTGAGCTAGCTTGTTCCCTCACATCCCACACCTTTTGGAGTGGGGTTCCACTTGTCCCATGGACAATAATTTACTCTGGTGGTTTTTATCCTTTTCACTCACCCATGGAATAATGATTTACTCTTTGTAACTAGATTCTCTAATCAGTTTGTTTCTCTTTAATTTAAATAATTTAAAAATAAACATTACAAAAAATATGCATCATCAATGCATATGATGATATAATTTCACATAAGTATTTTCAAATTATTCCACATCATAAACTATAAAAAATTAAAATGTTTAAATGTTTGTAAATTGAGGGACATTACACTATATCGCAAGTGACTTCTTTTTTAATGTCTTGCTTCAAGGATCCTTGGGATTTACCCTCTCCATGTGATTCAGTGGAAGGTATTGTTCATGTTAGGATGGCCATGCCACTATCTATGACTGAGATAGCTTATCAAGCAATTCAACAAGCTATTGTAGATCTTGATCCTACTCCTTCATGGATGGAATAAGTGGATCATCTTACGGAGTCCATATGGGCCCTGAATTATTATAACTCACTTGATTTTTTTGATATTGTTTTTCCTTCTAATGAGGATATCCTTGAGGTAATGATGGGGCCCAAACAACCTTGGGAGGACTTACATCATTGGTGTTATTTCCTCCTGAAACTTACTAGGGTTAAGAAGAGAGAGTTCTAATTGACTTTGAGTGGAGGTATTGATCACCCTATGAACCCATTAGCTAAGCATGGTGTGTATGTTGAGGGAAACATGGAAGATATATCAGAAAAAAATTTGATCGGCATCTCTTGAACTCCTATCATTGTGGAGAATGTGTTCATCGGTGCAGATTGTTCTCCATAGAATATCTTCACATATACTTCCTTGTTCAAGGAATTTTGTGATGTGTTTGTTTGGTCCTAAGAAGAAATATCAGGAATACACCCCTAGATAGTTGAACATGAGATAAGAACATATCAAAACGTGAAACATGTTCGACAAAATTTACAACCAGTTAACCCTAGAAAGCCAACAATGATTAAGGCAGAGGTAGATAAATTGCTTGAGGTTGGTTTCATCTATTCGGTTCCCCTTACAAAATGGGTGTTAAATCATGTTCCAATAGATTAAAAGAAAAGAACCATTCACATTTGTATGGAATTTTGGGATTTGAATAAAGATTATCCTAAAAACAACTTTCCCATGCCATTTATTGATCATATTATCAATGAGTGTGTGGGAAGTGAGACATTTTCTTTTATGGAAAGATTCTATGACTATAACTAGATCCAAATATGACCTGAGGACCCACACAAAACAAAATTTATATGTCCTTGGGTTAAATTAATGTATAGAAAGATTCCCTTCGGTCTTAAAAATGGTGGAGCTACATTTCAACGAGATATTTCATTCACCTTTCACGATATTAAGCATATCGTCAAAGCCTATCTTGATGACCTTGTTGCTCACTCTCGCAATAGAATTGATCATCCTTCTCACCTTCAAATTGTCACTATCGAGCGTTAGTCGATGCCTCCTGTGTCACAAACTTATGTCATTGTTCATATTTTAGTCCATGTTTCCTAAGTCACTTTATTTTGTCATGTTTTTGTTCAAGGAAAGTTTTATCCCATGTCAGCCATTCCTTCTAATTCTTAACTTTGCATGTCGGCCTTCCCATATGTCAAGTACTTTCTCATAATCAACAAGAATATTTGTTGTATACTTGTTCTGGTATGGAATGTCCCCATTGACTTCTTGTTGGAGGGTCAACTCTTATAAACTACGACACATTCCTCTGAGATTTTGACCTAGAGTCGCACCCTAGCCCTATTTAAATAGTTGATATCTGACATTGCACTCAATGGATGACACTTCATGATTGGTCATTGGTTGAGTGGTTTCCCTTGTGTTCAACGAAAAGAACATTATTCACACATTGGGATTTTTGCAGTTCCTTGGATTCCATTTTATCCCATTTGTCATTTCCTCACCTTTGTGAGTGATTTTCATTATTGGTTGTTGTTCAAAGGGTCACTTTCATGTTTTATTCCATCTAGTGCATGCAAGAGACGTGCTCAGTTGTGGTTCCTTTCAATCTTTCGTCCGAGTTCTTCCAAATCTTTGCACTTTTTTTGTTCCTCATGTTGGATGATGGGGGGTGCATTAATTCCCTCCTTCCAGTGGATCTCTTCCTATCGACTTTGACAGATCTTTCTCTAGGATAGGGATCTAGATTCTTTGTTAATCCCTTGGGGCTTATAGTCATCAGTGGTAATTTCCCTCTCTATTAACAGTGGGAATACATCAATTTCTACTAATTGATCGATTCTACAAGTGTTCAATGTCATCTCATTTATTCTCACTTGCTATAATGTACTAGGTACCTTAACGTCAATTATCATTATCAGTGGGTTGTCTCGTGTTTGTCAATGATATACATCAATGTCTGGTAATCAAACTGTGTTTCACTATGTTCAACTTTAACAAATCTATTTGCATAATGTAGACTTGTACCATCGATGATTTGATTTGAAGACCTTGGGTCTATAGTAGCATCACCTCTTTTATGTTATTTCCCAAGTTGCATTGGATAGTACCACTTCCTCTTTATGACATTGGTACTTGTGGGGGATCAGTTTGTTTATCTCTTGTTTCCATATATCCTTCTCTGATTCTGAGACATAGATCCACTGTGTATATTTTTCATGGCTATGATCTCTTTTGACATGGATCCACTATGTTTTAATTGTTGTGGCCATGATCACAACTTCTATATATACATATTTCATGGATCCACAATGTAATTTATTTGGCATCCATGCTTTTGTCACTTCTAAGCATGGGTATGCTCGCCTCAGGAAGAGAGTACTCTTACTTGTTTTCTGTTGTAGGTTATGTTCTTCGACCATATTTCAGCGACTCTCACCTAGGACCACTACATCCTTACCTCCCATATTTGTAATCTATTTTAGCCATCAGTTTATCTTATGACCTCACACATTATGGGGCATATGTTATAGCATCAATTTCCACCACATATGCATTGATGACATGATTGGACTTTAAATTTATTAATTGTAGACATTAATCCCCTTTACCTCCTCTGAATTCATCAAAAAACACATTTTTTTGGCATATACGCGCCCTACCATATATGCAAGGCACGTACATACGTCTGTTACTCCATTGCAAGGAGCATATGTTGGAAATTGTGTTGTCATGGATGTCAAGGGAAGACAAGACTATGATAATATTTAAAATAAAAAATAGGGGAAGACTTTGTGATTCGATGAGTTACTACATATTTTCTCTATGTGCATGAAGACAAGAGGATAGAGGAAGCATCTAGACTGCTACAACCAAAGAGGAAATCAAGAAGCATCATGTATGGTTTTGTGTGGATGAAGACAAGAGGAACGAAACGACCCGGAAGAAATCAAGGAATGAAATCTAACAGGGTGAGACTCTAAAACAGACAAACGGAGGAAGTGTCTACAATATGAATTGGACTAGAAAGAAGGCGATGAGAGTAGAGAGTCTATGAACTACAAGAATGTTGTGTGAAAGGTGTAATTGTCTATGTGTGAATAAGAAGAAATGTGAATGGGAGTTGAAGAAGAATGATTCTAGACAAATAATTATTTTTTGTGACTGCATCAATGAGTGATCACAGTCAGAGAGTGTAGAGGAATCGTGGGCATGTATTGAGTCTATTAAAGGAGGTCTCAATTCCAATTAACCAGATCAAGATAAAAGGGAAAATCCCACATGCACAAAGAAAAAAGATTACAAAAGGGTTATAAAGAAAACATGAAAGTGCATATTTTGAATGTGAACATGAACTACAGAACCCTACGCAAAGTGTTAATTTTTGTCATGAAAACTATGGACCTGGAATCGATTAAATCCTAATCGTTGATCATTGAAGATCAACACCTAAGATCAAAGGACTGGGGCCCAATACCTGGTGGGACAACTTAGCCACATCAGCACCATGATAGCAACCTCAGTAGCTCCATGTTGCCAGTCATATGAGTGCCACATCAGAGGGAGTTCACGTCAATTCCATAACAAGAAGCTCTCTAGACAACATGTGCAGTAACATGTGTTAAGACACGTATCGATGCCATGTCATTTAGTACATGAAGAAGACGTCCATGTAGAAGCCACCTCATCTGCGACATCAACATAAGAGATCCCAAAACATGACTAAGTATCAAGAGATCACAGAGATAATGAAGTGGAAAAGAATCAGAAGTATGTGAAGAATGAGAGTGAACCAATAGAATTGTGCAAATATTTCGGAGAAATGAAGAAATGACTAAGTATCAACAAGGAATCAATCTGATGAAGATGTCCTATGGAGCACGATGAGTTATAAGATGATCAGTCATATGAAGATGTCCTGCAGACCCACAGTAGGAGTTCAAAAATCGACTAAGTATCAAGACATCACAGAGATAATGAAGTGGTGGAGAATCGAGAGTATGTGAAGAATGAAGGATAACCCGCAAACCAACGGTGCGATGTCAAAAATTGTGTAAGTATGAAGAATTAGTCGGACAGATGGGGTTGCAAATGTAGACAAAAGAATCGGGAAAAATACTTAGAGCCGCAAAGAAAGGATTAGAAAATTTTCTAAGTATAGGTGAAAAATAAGTGCATTGGAACACAAAGGTGTATTCTAGAGGTTGCATAAGGTTGAATGAAAATGCCTTAGACCCAAGATAGAATGCTTGAAAATTTTATAAGTATAGGTGAAAAAACTAAGGGCGACATAACTTGAGGGTGTAGTTTGGAGTTCGTGGAAGTTTGAAAAGAAGAAGAGATATTCCTTAGACCCACAATGAAACCATCAAGACATATCGATGGTCAATATCAACCTGGTATTTGATAAGATTATTGTTGTAATATGAAGACCTAGTGGCTCTGATATGTTAAGAAGAATAGATCGATGGATGAGATATAATCAAGAGAAGATCAGATGGTTATTGAGCATCGAGGGGGTATTGCATTTTTTTGGTGGGTGGTGAGCAGATCAATCATTAAGATCTGATCAAGGACATCATCCAACAGTAGTTGTGTGTTGACATTTGTGTAGGTTGACCAACAAACAAACTGTGTGAGAAATGGAAGGAGATCGAGACTGGTTTCCAAGCCCGATTTAATGGAGAGTAGAGGATATGGAGCCAACATGTTGAGCCCAATTCCTTCTGTATGTGGACAAATCCTTGGAGGTAGGAAGTGTATAAATAATGATCCCACATTTTTTTAACCAGTGAGTGGGATAAGTGGATCGTGTGAAGAGAAGCTCCGAGGTTCTGAGGTTTGAGCACATCAGAGAGTGAAAGGAATATAATGGAATTGTCTAAGGGTGGCTAAAAGGTGCAAGGAAAAAGGAACATGTGAAGCTATGCAGATTGTGAACTGTGACAACAAAGATAGAACAACGGACTTGTGCAAGAGAAGCCTGGAAGGAAAGACATAAACTGGAATTGTTAACAACTTGAGGAGATCGATATTTCCAGTAAATTGGTATCTACAGGAAGTGTTGAGTTCGTGGTCAACTAAGGGGATTGGTGTCTCTTGCAGGTAGATGCCTGCAAATTTAGTAGTTTTAGGCTGGTTTCGATAAGGAGAATTTATTTGGTGCTCATTCGAGGGGATTGGCTTCTTTTGCAGGTTGGTTCCTTCAAACCTTATTGTTGATTTAGTGATATTGAGAAGATATTGGTGTCTTGTGTAGTTTGGTTCCTGCAAACATTGTAATAGTAAGTTGGTGCCTACAAGATTTTATAAAGAAAATCTTTTGTGGTTTTCACTCATTTAGGTTTCCACATTAAATCTCTGTGTGTTGTGGATTATATGTTTGTATGTACATTTCTCATTAACTACTTATAATTAGTGAAGTAACAAATTGGTAAAGATTGTAAGAAAAGATAAAGTAGTCTCATATTTATTCACCCCACCTCTCAGTATAAGTAAGCGTGCCAACAATCAGTATCGGACTAAGGTTCCTTCAGGAAAATTCTAACCATTAGAAGGTGAATATCTACATCACATATCGATAGACAGGAAGGATTTTCTATAAACAAATCTCATTTATTTGATGGATTGAATTGTGTTTTTTGGAGCATATTTGACATCAACAAATCTCATTTATTTTCTATAAAAAATAAAACCTATTTGACATCACTTAGGTTTGACATTTCAAGTGCATTTGAAAATGGTAACATATCCCAAACAAATCCACATGTTGATACAGATGGAAAGAGGCTCAATAATAATAATTCTAAGGCCAAGAATGAAATTCTATACAGTATGGTAGAATCAATATTTTTCAAAGTCATGCATTGTTGTTCAACAAAAGAGGTATGGGACAAGTTACATAAAATATATGAAGGACATGATAAAGTCAAGAAGGAAAAATTACAAATCCATAGAGGACAATTTGAGACCCTTAAGATGAATGAAGAATAGAGTATTGTAGCCTATTTTATGCTTGTGGATGAGATTGTCAACACTATCATAGGATTGGGTGAAGAGATTGAAGAAACCATCATTGTGAAAAAAGTTCTTAGATCACTTCCATCAATATGTAATCCCAAGATATATGTCATTGAATAATTAAAGGACCTAGACAAGCTTAGAATGGATGAGTTGCATGGAATCCTCACTGCATATGAAATGAGGATAGAACAAGATAAACCAACAAATTTATCAAGAAAGGAAGCATCCTTCAAGGAATCGAAGAAAATAAAGATAGAAGAACACAAGACTAGTGACAACTTAGACAATGAATCAAATGCAGAAGAAGCTAACTTTGTCAGAAAGCTCAAGAGGGGGACATGCAAATACATAGGTAATCTTCCCTTCAAATTATTTAATTGTAGAGAATTAGGACACTTTGCTAGTAAATGTCCTTATGCAAAGAATGGAAACAAAAATGTAAAAGAAGATTCTAGTTTCAAAAGGTACAAGAAGGGTAAGAATAAAAAGAGGAGAAAGATCCACAGACAAAAGAATAATCTATATACCAATGAGGACAACAACTCTTCATATGACAGTGACAATGAAACATACGAGATTCTCTCCATGGGTCTACAAACACAAACATCTTTCCTAGAAAATAGAGACATCAATTCAACAGAAGAATACAATGTTGAGATTGATGCAGAAGTAGATCTTGATGGAAAACTCATTAATGCCTTAGAAGAAATAGACAAACTCACAGAAAAGAATAGAAAGAAAAAAAAGGAATTGTGAAAATAGAAAGAGGATTAAAATGATCTTGAAGAAATGTAGAAAACAATAATTATTCTAAAGGTTCAAGTAGAAGAGGAAAAGAGAATGGAAGAAGTCTTAAGAGCCTGACTAAAAGAAAAAGAAGTTATTTGCAACAATATAGAATCTGAAATATTTTATCTAAGAAAGGAGTTGGAAAGATAGCATGCCAATGAGAAATTTGAAAATATCTCTACAATATTAAATGAAATCCTAAACTGCCAAAGATCATCATTTGACAAGAATGGCCTTGGTTACAGTGAAAAGAAGGCAGATGTCAATGAAGAAGCCTCAACCTCTTCAAAACAATCAACTGAAGGAAGGACCAAAAGTTATGCTGATATACTCAAAAATCTACCAAGTTTGAAAACAACAGGAAGGAAGAACAATGTGTTCCATAGAAGACAAATTTCCTCACAAGGATAGAATCAAGAAGACTCTCCCATCAAGATGGAATCACATAATCAGGTACGAAAATTCTTTATTTGGCTATTGTTATTCTTGCAATGGTTTTGGTCTTAAAGAAATATATTGTAGAACAAATGTAAGAGGTATTTACATGCGGAACGAAAACATAGATACCTATGGATTCTCAAGGAAAAATTACAACTCATTTTCCCCTTTGTTGAACTATAACATCATATGTTATAACTACAATAATTATGGGCATAGAATAAAGTTCTGCAGAAGTAATTTTAGAGAAAAACAAAAAGAGGAAGCCCCAACAATCATGAAAAGAAATTAGGAACAAAGGGAACAAAAGAGAGAAAAATCATTGTTCATTCAAGTTGCACTTTGTGCACAAAACAATAAAGATAAGTGGGTCATTGATGAAGGTTTCTCTAGTCACATGAAAGGAGAAAGAACAAATTTTATCACCCTGAATAAGAATGAAGTGTTACCTTTAGAGACAATATCCATTCAAAGTTAGTTGAAAAGGGCACTCCCAGTCTTGACAATGGACAAGCTAAGGTTTAAAAGGTTCTATGTGTTGAAAACTTGAAACATAATCTTCTTAGTGTAAGCCATATGTGTGACCAAGAACATACTCTTACTTTTGACTCTCAAGAATGTGAGGTCAGAAAAGTAGATTCAAGAAAGTTGGTTGCAAAAGAAATTAAAACCCCAAATAATGTATACATTCTTGATTAAATTAATGGAGAAAAATTATTCATCGGGAAGATGGATGAAAGTTGGTTGTGGCATAAAATAATGGGTCATATGAAATTTGATGACTTGGTAAAATTAAGTACCAAAAAAGCAGTAAGAGATATGCCAAAGACACAAAACCCTCAACCATTGTTTCCAAGCAGTGCCAGCATGGAAAACAATCAAGGTTGAGCTTCAAGACAAAGGAATCTGCAACATCCAAGACATTGGAACTTGTGCATACATATCTTTATGGACCAAAAAGAACAAAAGGATTGCAGCGAGAAAGTTATTTTGTGTTTCTCATTGATGATTATACAAGGAGGACCCGGGTTACCTTTCTCAAAAATAAATTAGAGGCATTTGAAAAGATTAAAACATTCAAAGATTTAGTTGGGAATGAGATTGATATGAAAATCAAATGTTTAAGGTCATATAATGGAGGTGAGTTCACATCCAATGAATTTGAATAATTTTGTGAAACCCATGGAATAAAAAGACAGTATGCAGTTGCAAGATCTCCTCAACAAAATCGAGTAGTTGAAAGAAAAAAAATACATGTAAAAGAGATTATAGGGACAATGTTGAATGATGCAAATTTATCAGACAGTTTTTGGAGAGAAGCAATTTGCACTGTCGTCTACATTCTAAACAGAGGGAAAATCAGAGCCAACAATGATAAGACACCCTATGAGTTATGGAAATGAAGACCAACATCTGTCAAACACTTCAGAATATTTGGAAGCAAGTGTTACATCAAACAAGATGATGATGATCTAGGAAAGTTTGACTCAAGAACATATGAAGGAATTTTTCTTGGATATTCATAAAAAAGAAAAACCTATATATGTTACAACAAAATATTACAAAATATTGTTGAAAGCATTCATGTCATAATAGATGAAGAAATACCACACAAGATCAAACTGGAAGAAGAAGAAATAGATTACAACAAAGAAGAAGAAGAAGAATATGAGGAAGAAGAACAAGAGAATGAAGAAGAAGAGGAAGAAGAAACAAAATGCCAAGATACACCAACAACATCAAGGTTTGTACAAAAAAATTAATACTAGTGATAAAAATGCTTAGACTTGGACTAGGAGAAAACTAGCAAGCAGTTTTGAACAAGTAAATCTCTCTTTACTATCCAAAATAGAACCTAAATGTTTTTCAAAAGCCAGTAATTATCAACATTGGGTGAATGCTATGAAAGAAGAGATAAACCAAATTGAGAAAAAACATCCATGCTAACTTGTCCCATGACCCAAAGATAAAAATGTGATTGGTACAAAGTGGGTATTCAGAAATAAGTTGAATGAAGATGGAAAAGTAGTAAGAAATAAAGAAAGACTAGTCTATAAAGGATATGCTCAAGTAGAATGTATTGAATTTGAAGAAACCTTTGCACTTGTTGCAATACTAGAAGCCATCAAAAAAATTTCAAAATTTGCAAGCTTAAATTTTTTTAAGTTGTATCAAATGGATGTCAAGTGAACATTCCTGAATGGATATTTAGAGGAAGTAGTGTACATTGAACAACTTGAAGGATTATTATTGTCATAAAATGAAGGTTATGTTTGTAGATTGAAGAAATCACTTTATGGGTTAAATGAAGAACCCATAGTGTGGTATTCAATACTTGTAAGTACTTGCAGCAACAAGGTTCCAAAAGAGGAACACCATATAGAAATATTTACTTCAAAATAGATAGTGCAGAGATGTTGATCATTGTAGCTTCTGTGGATGATATCATTTTTTTAAGTAATGTTGATAGAATGAGTCAAAAGTTTGCAGAAGAAATGCAAAAAGAATTTGAGATGTCTATGCCTGGAGAACTATCCATCTTCCTAGGGTTCTATATTTCTCAAGCCAAGAAAGGTATATTTATATCTCTGATCCAAAAATGAAGGTATTACTGATAAATAGCAAGTTAGTTTAATGTACTTTTTGCATCGGATCGTTAAGAATGCGAAATACATAAACTTGTTATCTTGTTTGCGGAATATCAAATGTGACTTTACTTGATGCTTATTATTGTATAAAGAGATCAGCCATTAATATTTATGTTGCAAATGAAGAGAATAGAACAGCAAAACAGAACGAGAAACAAAGACAAGAGGTTGATAACAGAGTTCACCAATCGTTGGCTACGTCTTCGGGCCCGCTTCCAAGTGGAGGACCTCTTTATTGCTCTTTAAAATGCTCAAAGTTCTCTTACAATGCTCTTTGTTGTTACATTACATGCTTCATGTCTTCTGTACAAGACCTCCTTGCTCAGATTCATGCATGCACCATCAAAATCCTCTCAACAACATGAGAAAAACACCTCTCAAAACATGAGAAAAGGCCAAAATTTACAAACTACTCCTTCAAAACCCTACATAAAAAAGTCTCCTACAAGCTTCAAAAAGCTTGGTTCTTATAGTTTTCAAGGCTTAGATGAGGAATCCCAACTTCCCTCAAGATATGGCCTCTTTCTGGGATCAAATCCCCCTTCAGATGGCCTAAAATCCTCACAAAATCCATTTTCTGGGCATAATATCAGTCAAAAATCTTTTTTATGTAGTTAAAAAACCCATGTTTTCTAAAAAATACACAGTAAGCCCCCAAGACAGGGCATGCACCCCCTTTACCAGGTCACATGGGGCCACATGGCCAAGTGCCAGCACTCCAAGTGCTATGCGCCAGCCCCCTTAACTGTTAGCTCCTAGTTTTGGGGCGCCCTACATGGGATCTGGGCTAATCTGCCCTTAGGTGCGCCCAGAATTATCCCTTGGACGTGCTCCTGTAATGAAACCACATGATGGGGCTTGGCCCTAGCCCCCTTACGCCCTCCTTTGGATATTTGACCCCAAAACTATAGGAAAGTGGGTTTTTTTTCATAAATTTGACTTTTGGCAGGTTGGTAATTGAACTTTTCCAAAGACTTGGAGCTAGCCATGGGTCAAAGGTTCAAATCCCATGGACCCCAAAATACTTTTTACATGCCAACCAGTAATGAAGTGCCACGTGGCTACCCATGTCTGGGCCATGTGGCACTTATTCATTTGCCACTTGACCATTGACTTTTGCCATAGAAGAATCTGATTGTCGTGTGATATTTTTCACATCCGGAGTCTGTTTTGAGGAAATGAATATATGGATGGAATCATCACAACAAGCCGGTCGTGATGGAATTGGTTTCGTCCAGTTCTGAGAAATTTGATTTTTGAGCATTTCCTGAGCCTAGGGAGCCTCCTGGATCATTCCTCCCCACTTTGGAAGCTTTTGGACCACCAAAAGTCTGCTTTTACTCAGGTAAGAAGTGAGGGTACTGCCTCCCCACTTTTTCCTATATCATCCATCCTCTCTGCCGGGATAATGATCACTTAACTAATCACAACAAACATGAAAACTGAGATAGCATTGTTTATCAAAGTAATCATGCCATCAACTGCACATTCATTTACATTGTTTATCGTTGTTAGCAGCCATACACTACTGAATAGTAGCAAACCAAATAACAATACTAAATGTGTTAATGAAACAACATGCTTCCTCTTTTGAACAGGAACAGTAATCAAATTATGCAGTTGAACCTCATGCTGTACCCCTAGTGACACTTCATGACTGTTTGAAACATATGGAATCATCTCATGTTTAGCATCACTAACTTCATGTTTTATTACAAACATAAGTGTTAAACTTTTACTTTCATTTACCATTCTTTTTAACTGCCCTGTAGATGCAAAAGACCTGCCATTTTTCATGCGATGAGCACGAACAATGTACTCTTTCCCATCTTTCTTGAAGTAATATTTGTTTTCCTCCCTATAGAATTTGGCTTTCCTATCATAAAGGTATGGGCTTCCCAATACAATTCAACTTCTGTCCAGTGGCACTATATCAAGCTCTACTTCATCAACATAATTAGAAGTGATTGCAAACTTGATTTTACATTCCTTGGTTACTTGTAAATTGCTATCACCACATATCCATCCCAATGGATATGGTTTAGGATGTGACTTAGTTTCAAGTCCCAAGTTATTCACAACATCTTCACTGATTAGATTGGCTTGTGATCCACTGTCTACAA
>JASDQU010244174.1:66836-85307 GCA_032191745.1 Picea mariana | reverse complement strand
TGTAAGATGGTCTAGGTTCCAATAAAAATTCTATAGCACTCTCTCATCATCCCCACCGAGTTGGTTCATGCCACATCCTCTACATCGGTGACAAAGAAATCCTTCTAGCCGTCTCGATCCAATATCTGTACATTCACGATATTTTGTCAGAATTATTACCCATGACAAAAACATTTGTGTTTTGGTTTGCTTCCTGATATTTCTATTAAATAAAATCCATAAAAATTTAAAAACTTTAAAACTTTAAAAAGTATTACGTACATCACCCAGTGCAATACTAGGTGGGATGGGCATATTAGGATCTTGAATGAATTTTATCCCTTCATAAGTATATTTGTTTATGGCAACTATCTGTCACCCCCACCAATGAAAAAAAACGTCATCATACAGGTTTGGTAGGTGTCTTCCCCCCAACCATTGTATGAGTCATACCGATCGTTTCATGCATGGATATCTTAGACTATGTGACACCATGCATACTCTAGGACCGATAGTTGACACTGTCTCGAAAAATAAAGTGTAGAGTATATTGTTGTATCCAAAAAAATTCATCTTCCCCAACTTACATTATGTTAGCTGAGTCTTCAGACATTGTAGCAATGAGGAGCTCCAGACATTTATTGTCGCTCTCAAAATTTCCACTGCATAGTAAATCTGTAGTTGGGATTCTAATGTAATGTTATTGATCTTGATATTCTGGAAATGGTCAGTAGTATTATCTTTAGACTTAGGATTTCTATATTTCAGATTCAGATTTGGCTCCCAACCCTTTGTGTACTTGGAGTACAGTAGGTGGAAACTTACTCCTCGATGTTAATTCTTCCTCCTCCACATGTCCTGAGGTTCAGCATGTCACCTTGTCAAGAAATTCTTGTAAGAAAATAAATATCTTCCACCTCTAACTTTAGAGGTTGGCCATCTAGCATAAATGCATCAACGTCAAGCTCCTAGTAATTGACAAGGACCTATAGTAGTATTTTTTGCGCCAACATGTTACTTGTTTCGAAGAACATTTTTAGGTCACATCACTGAAGGGATTCCATGCCTCTGGATCATCAATAACTTGATTATCTATGTCTTCATGCTCTCATTCCCTCCATTCAATCACCATCGTGCATTGTTGAATCAAGAAAAATGTTAAAAACTTAATGTTTTCCATCAAAACGGACTTATACACAGGTTATCATTAGAAAAATCACGTATGTACATGATTTTGTTTAATGAGAGGAAGTTATAGGGCCTCTTGTACATGCCCTGTGCCAAAGCAGAGCGCATACAAGTTCTCTCTTAAGTAAAAATTAATAAAACTACCTAAAATTTGACAAAAACAGGAATTCATGTGGATGAAAATGGAGCTAAGTGTGAGCTCTCTTACCTAGTCTAGGTGATACTTGATTTCATTTCTTGTATCTCCCACAATCATCCAATGAAATTCGAGGGTATTTTGCACTAAAAATCACTATGTGGGTAAAATTTCAATGGATGTGGTAAAAACTTGTATTTTTACAATTTAATATAATTTCTTTACCCACTTTTCTATAGTTTTTACCTTGGTTGTGATTTTGTATTCCTAATGGACTAACTTTCAAGTGTAGACGACATTTAATGATGCATTGTTTCAGGGAAGATGACTTACTAAGGTGTTTTTCAACCTTTCAATCCACTTTGTTGAATCTTCGCGGGTAATGTTTTCGCTCACTAGCATATAGGGTAGGACATTTTTCACCTTGCATATTGCCTATATAGTGTCGATTGTGCATCTGCCTTAGGGTCAATCCAACTCACTTGTGACGCAAGATTTTCCCCACTAATTTTAAGTGTCGTCTTATTTGTGGTAGAACCTACCGCTCATGCGAATCCTAGATAGAGCCTTACTTTGCCTTTTGGTTCGCATGTTGAAGTATATTCATAGGCTTGGGAGTCTTATTTAGTCTCGCTATGAAATTGCATTGAAACCTCATGTTCTTCTCAATCATTTTTTGGATATTACCCTTAGGGATCCCATATTTTTGTGTTGAGTTGTAATTGCATTTCATATTTCCCGCTTTCACTTTTCAGCCTAATGTCGACTTCAACTTGTTTTTACTTAGCCTCTTGCTTATGCATTCTCATATATTGTTGGCCTTGCAATCTTTTCCTTTGTAACTTGACACATGTATCCTAGGAGGAAACAATCCCCCGAGTGTCCATATTGTGCACGTGTTTCCTTTCATTGAGCATAGATATGTTCCTTGCACTTGGAACTAGTTTTCTTACCCACGAAACTCGTTTTCTTACCCACATAACTAGTTTTCTTACCCACGGAACTAGTTTTCTTTTTCAGGCTTTCTAATACAAAAAAGACAAAAAAATCAAACAACAAAAAAGAGGATGGGAAAGAGTCTTCTCTTCACTACTTTGGAAGCAGTCAAGTCACCCTTGAACAAAGCACAAATTTTTGAGTCTATTTATCAATAGTTTGGGTTTAGTACAACTTTAGGAAACTAAACAAGTTACACAATTTTTTTACTCCTCCAAATAGTTATTCTTCTAGTCACTATCGAGCGTTAGTTATTATTGGTTGTTGTTTAGAGGGTCATTTTTTTGTTTTATTCCATCTAGTGCATGCAAGAGACGTACTCGGTTGTGGCTCCTTTCAATATTTCGTCTGAGTTCTTCCAAATCTTTGTTCTTTTGTTGTTCCTCGTGTTGGATGATGGGGGATGCATTAATTCCCTCCTTCTAGTGGATCTCTTCCTATCGAATTTGTTAGTACCTTGGGGCTTGCAGTCATCAGTGGTAAGTTCCCTCTCTATTGACAGTGGGAATACATCAATTTCCACTAATTGATAGATTCTATAAGTGTTCAATGTCATCTCATTTATTCTCACTTGCTATAATGTACTAGGTACCTTAACATCAATTATCATTATCAGTGGGTTGTCTCATGTTTGTCAATGATATACATCAATGTTTGGTAATCAAATGGTGTTTCACTATGTTCAACTTTAACAAATCTATTTGCATAATGTAGACTCGTACCATCGACGATTTAATTTGAAGACCTCGGGTCTATAGTAGCATCATTTATTTTATGTTATTTCCCAAGTTGCATTAGATAGTACCACTTCCTCTTTATGAAATTGGTACTTGTGGGGGATCAGTTTGTTTAGATATTGTTTCCATATATCCTCCTCTGATTCTGAGACATAGATCCACTATGTATATTTTTCATGGCTATGATCTCTTTTGACATGGATCCACTATGTTTTAATTTTTGTGGCCATGATCATTGCTTCTATATATACATATGTCATGGATCCACAATGTAATTTATTTGGCGTCCATGGTTTTGTCACTCCTAACCATGGGTATTCTCTCCTCGGGAAGAGAGTACTCTTAATTGTTTTTTGTTGTAGGTTATGTTCTTCAACCATATTTTGGCGATCTCACCTAGGACCACTACATTCTTACCTCCCATATTTGTAATGTATTTTAGCCATCAGTTTCTCTTATGACCTCACACATTAGGGGGAATATGTTATAGCATCAATTTCCACCACATATGCATTGATGACATGATTGGACTTTACATTTCTTACTTGTAGACATTAATCCCCTTTACCTCCTCTGAATTCATCAAAAAACACAATTTTTTGACATATACGCATCCTACCATCTATGCAAGGCACGTACATACGTGTGTTACTCCATTGCAAGGAGAATATGTTGGAAATTGTGTTGTCATTGATGTCAAGGGAAGACAAGACTGTGATAATCTTTAAAATAAAAAATAGGGAAGACTTTCTGAGTCAATAAGTAACTACATATTTTCTCTATGTGCATGAAGGCGAGAGGACAGAGGAAGCATCTAGACTGCTACAACCAAAGAGGAAATCAAGAAGCATCATGTATGGTTATGTGTGGATGAAGACAAGAGGAACAAAACGACCCTGAAGAAATCAAGGAACAAAATATGACAGGGGGAGACTCTAAAAAAGACAAACAAAGGAAGTATCTACAATATGAATTGGACTAGACATAAGGCGATGAGAGTAGAGAGTCTATGAACTAAAAGAATGTTGTGAGAAAGGTGTAATTGTCTATGTGAGAATAAGAATAAATGTGAATGGGAGTTGAAGGAGAACGCTTCTAGAAAAATAATTATTTTTTATGACTCCATCAATGAGTGATCACAGTCAGAGAGTGCAAAGGAACCCTGAACATGTATTGAGTCTATTAAAGGAGGCCTCAGTTCTAATTAACCAGATCAAGATAAAAGGGAAAATCCTACATGCACAAAGAAAAAAGATTACAAAATGGTTATAAAGAAAACATGAAAGCACATATTTTGAATGTGAACGTGAGCTACAGAACCCTATGCAAAGTGTTAATTTTTGTCATGAAAACTATGGACCTGGAATGGGTTAAATCCTAATCGTTGATCATCTACGATCAACGTCCAAGATCAAAGGACTGGGGCCCAATACCTAGTGGGACAACTTATCCATGTCAACACCATGATATCAACCTCAGCAGCTCCATGTTGCGAGTCAGATGAGTGCCACATCAGAGGGAGTTCATGTCAATGCCATAAAAAGAAGCTCTCTAGACACCATGTGCAGTAACATGTGTTAGGACACGTATCGATGCCATGTCATTTAGTACATGAAGAATACGTCCATGTAGAAGCCACCTCATATGCAACATCAACATAAGAGATCTCAAAACACAACTAAGTACCAAGACATCACAGAGATAATGAAGCGGCGGAGAATCAAAGGTATGTGAAGAATGAGAGTGAACCTGTAGAATTGTGCTAATATTTCAGAGAAATGAAGAAATGACTAAGTATCAACAAGGAATCAGTCGGAAGAAGATGTCTCGTGGAGCACAATGAGTTATAAGATGATCAGTGAAATGAAGATGTCCTACAGACCCGTAGTAGGAGTTCGAAAATCGACTAAGTATCAAGACATCACAGAGATAATGAAGTGGTGGAGAATCAAGAGTATGTGAGAAATGAAGGATGACCTACAGACCCACGGTGAGATGTCAAAAATTGTTTAAGTATAAACAATTAGTCGAACAGACAGGGTTGCAAATGTAGACAAAATAATCGGGAAAATTCCATAGAGCCGCAGAGAAAGGATTAGAAAAATTTATAAGTATAGGTGTAAAATAAGTGCGTCGGAACATGAAGGTGTATTCTATAGGTTGCAGAAGGTTGAATGAAAATGCCTTAGACCCATGAAAAAATGCTTGAAAAATTTCTAAGTATAGGTGCAAAAACTAAGGGCGACATAACTTGAGGGTGTAGTTTGGAGTTCATGGAAGTTTGAAATGGAGAAGAGATATTCCTTAGACCCACAATGAAACCATCAAGACAGATCGACGCTCAAAATCAACCTTATATATGATCAGATGATGGTTGTAATATGAAGACCTAGTGGATCTGATATGTTAAGAAGAATAGATCGACGGATGAGATATAATCAAGGGAAGATCAGATGGTTATTGAGCATCGAGGGGATATTGCATTTTTTTGGTGGGTGGTGAGAAGATCAATCATTGAGATCTGATCAAGGACATCATCCAATAGTAGTTGTGTGTTGACACTTGTGCAAGGTGACCAACAAACAAATTGTGTGAGAAATGGAAGGAGATCGGGACTGGTTTCCAAGCCCGATTTAATGGAGAGTAGAGGATATGGAGCCGACCTGTTGAGCCCAATTCCTTCTATATGTGGAAAAATCCTTGGAGGTAGGAAGTGTATAAATAATGATCCCACATTTTTTTTAACTAGTGAGTGGGAGAAGTGAATCGTGTGAAGAGAAGCTCTGAGGTTCTGAGGTCTGAGGACATAAGAGAGTGAAAGGAAGATAATGAAATTGCCTAAGGGTGGCTAAAAGGTGGAAGGAAAAAGGAACATGTGAAGCTATGCAGATTGTAAACTGTGACAACAGTGATAGAACAATGGACTTGTGCAAGAGAAGGCTGGAAAGAAAGACATAAACTGGCATTTATAACAACTTGAGGAGATCAATATTTCCAGTAAATTGGTATCTACAAGAAGTGTTGAGTTGGTGGTCAACTAAGGGGATTGGTTTCTCTTGCAGGTAGATGCCTGCAAATTTAGTAGTTTTAGGCTGGTTTCGATAAGGAGAATTGATTTGGTTCTCATTCAAGGGGATTGGTTTCTTTTGCAGGTTGGTTCTATCAAACCTTATTGTTGAGTTAGTGATCTTGAGAAGATATTGGTGTCTCGTGTAGTTTGGTGCATGCAAGCATTGTAATAGTAAGTTGGTGCCTACAAGATTTTATAAAAAAAATCTTTTGTGGTTTTCACTCATTTAGGTTTCCATGTTAAATCTCTGTGTACTGTGGATTATATGTTTGTATGTACATTTCTCATTAACTACTTATAATTAGTGAAGTAACAAATCGGTAAAGATTGTAAGAAAAGAAAAAGTAGTCTCATATTGATTCACCCCCCCTCTCAGTATAATTAAGTGTGCCAAAAATTGGTATCAGACTGAGGTTCCTTCAGGAACATTCTAACCATTAGAAGTTGAATCCATGCATCACATATGGATAGATAGGAAGGATATTCTACAAACAAAGCTCATGTATTTGATGGATTGAATTGTGTTTTTTGGAGCATAAAAAATAAAACCTATTTGACATCACTTAGGTTTGAAGTTTCAAGTGCATTTGAGAATGGTAACATATCCCCAACAAATCCACATGTTGATACAGATGGAAAGAATCTCAATAATAATAATTCTAAGGCCAAGAATGAAATTCTATACGGTCTGGTAGAATCAATATTTGTCAAAGTCATGCATTGTTGTTCAACAAAAGAGGTATGGGACAAGTTACATAAAATACATGAAGGAGATGATAAATTCAAGAAGAAAAAATTACAAATCCATAGAGGACAATTTGAGACCCTTAAGATGAATGAAGAAGAGAGTATTGCAGCCTATTTTATGCCTGTGGATGATATTGTCAACACTATCATAGGATTGGGTGAAGATATTGAAGAAATCATCATTGTGCAAAAAGTGCTTAGATCACTTCCCTCAATATTTAATCCCAAGATATCTGTCATTGAATAATTAAGGGACCTAGACAAGCTTACAATGGATGAGTTGCATGGAATCCTCACTGCATATGAAATGAGGATAGAACACGATAAACCAACAAATTTATCAAGAAAGGAAGCATCCTTCAGGGAATCGAAGAAAATAAAGATAGAAGAATACAAGACTAGTGACAACTTAGACAATGAATCAAATGCAGAAGAAGCTACTTTGTCAGAAAGCTCAAGAGGGGGGAATGCAAATACATAAGTAATATTCCCTTCAAATGATTTAATTGTAGAGAATTAGGACACTTTGCTAGTAAATGTCCTTATGCAAAGAATGGAAACAAAAATGTAAAAGAAGATTCTAGTTTTAAAAGGTACAAGAAGGGTAAGAATTAAAAGAGGAGAAAGTTCCATAGACAAAAGAAGAATCTATATACCAATGAGGACAACAACTCTTCATATGATAGTGACAATGAAACATAAGGCATTCTCTCCATGGGTCTAGAAACGCAAACATGTGTCCTAGAAAATAGAGACATTGATTCAATAGAAGAAGACAATGTTGAGATTGATGCAGAAGTAGATCTTGAAACAAAACTCATTAGTGCTTTAGAATAAATAGACAAACTCAAAGAAAAGAATAGAAAGCAAAAAAAGGAATTGTGAAAATATAAAGAGGATGAAAATGATCTTGAAGAAATGTAGAAGACAATAATTATTCTAAAGGTTCAAATAGAAGAGGAAAAGATAATTCAAGAAGTCTTAAGATCCTAGCTAAAAGAAAGGAATTGGAAAGATAACATGCCAATGAGACATTTGAAAATATCTCTACAATATTAAATGAAATCCTAAACTACTAAAGATCATCATTTGACAAGAATGGCCTTGGTTACAGTGAAAAGAAGGAAGATGTTAATGAAGAAGCCTCAACCTCTTCAAAACAGTCAATTGAAGGAAGGACCAAAAGTTATGCTGATATACTCAAAAATCTACCAAGTTTGAAAACAACAAGAAGGAAGAACAATGTGTTCCATAGAAGACAAATCTTCCTCACAAGGATAGAATCAAGAAGACTCTCCCATCAAGATGGAATCACATAATCAGGCATGAAAAATCTTTATTTGGCTATTATTATTATTGCAATGGTTTTGGTCATAAAGAAATATATTGTAGAACAAATTTAAGAGGTATTTACATGAGGAACGACAACAAAGATATCTATGGATTCTCAAGGAGAAATTACAACTCATTTTCCCCTTTGTTGAACTATAACATCATATGTTATAACTACAATAATTATGGGCATACAACAAAGTTCTGCAAAAGTAATTTCAGAGAAAAACAAAAAGAGGAAGCCCCAACAATCATGAAAAGAAATTAGGAACAAAGGGAACAAAAGAGAGAAAAATCATTGTTCATTCAAGCTGCACTTCGTGCACAAAACAATAAATATAAGTGGGTCATTGATTAAGGGTTCTCTAGTCACATGAAAGGAGAAAGAACAAATTTTATCACCCTGAATAAGAATGAAGGAAGTGTTACCTTTAGAGACAATATTAGTTCAAAGGTAGTTGGAAAGGGCACTCCGAGTCTTGACAATCGAAGAGCTAAGGTTGAAAAGGTTCTATGTGTTGAAAACTTGAAACATAATATTCTTAGTGTAAGCTAGATGTGTGACCAAGAACATACTCTTACTTTTGACTCTTGAGAATGTGAGGTCAGAAAATTAGATTCAAGAAAGTTGGTTGCAAAAGAAATTAAAACCCCAAATAATCTATACATTCTTGATGAAATTAATAGAGAAAAATTATTCATGGGGAAGATGGATGAAAGTTGGTTGTGGCATAAAATAATGGGTCATATGAAATTTGATGACTTGGTAAAAATAAGTACCAATCAAGTAGTAAGAGATATGCCAAAGATCACAAAACCCTCAAACATTGTTTGCAAGAAGTGCCAGCATGGAAAACAATCAAGGTTGAGCTTCAAGAAAAAGGAATATGCAACATCCAAGACATTGGAACTTGTGCATACAGATCTTTATGGACCAACAAAAACGAAAGGATTGTAGGGAGAAAGTTATTTTATGTTTCTCATTGATGATTATACAAGGAGGAATTTGGTTACTTATCTCAAAAATAAATCAGAGGCATTTGAAAAGCTTAAAACATTCAAAAATTTAGTTGAGAATGAGATTGATCTGAAAATCAAATGTTTAAGGTCATATAATGGAGGTGAGTTCACATCCAATGAATTTGAAGTTGTGAAACCCATGGAATAAAAATACAGTAGGCAATTGCAAGAACTCCTCAACAAAATGGAGTAGTTGAAAGAAAAAAATACATGTACAAGAGATCGTAGGGACAATGTTGAATGAAGCAAATTTATCAGACAGTTTTTGGAGAGAAGCAATTTACATTGTCGTCTACATTCTAAACAGAGGGAAAATTAGAGTCAACAATGATAAGACACCCTATGAGTTATGGAAAGGAAGACCAACATCTATCAAACACTTCAGAATATTTGGAAGCAAGTGTTACATCAAACAAGATGATGATGATCTAGGAAAGTTTGACTCAAGAACATATGAAGGAATTTTTCTTGGATATTCATCAAAAATAAAAACGTATATATGTTACAACAAAATATTACAAAATATTGTTGAAAACATTCATGTCATAATAGATGAAGAAATACCACACAAGATCAAACTGGAAGAAGAAGAAATAGATTACAACAAAGAAGAAGAAGAAGAATATGAGGAAGAAGAACAAGAGAATGAAGACGAAGAGGGAGAAGAAACAAAATGCCAAGATACAACAACACCATCAAGGTTTGTACAAAAAAATTAATACTGGTGATAAAAATGCTTAGACTCGGACTAGGAGAAAATTGGAAAGCAGTTTTGAACAAGTAAATCTCTCTTTACTATCCAAAATAGAACCTAAATGCTTTGCAAAAACCAGTAATGATCAACATTGGGTGAATGCTATGAAAGAAGAGATACAATAGATTGAGAAAAAACATCCATGCTAACTTGTCCCATGACCCAAAGATAAAAATGTGATTGGTACAAAGTGGGTATTCAGAAATAAGTTGAATGAAGATGGAAAAGTAGTAAGAAATAAAGAAAGATAGTCTATAAAGGATATGCTCAAGTAGAATGTATTGAATTTGAAGAAACCTTTGCGCTTGTTGCAATACTAGAAGCCATCAGAATTTTTTCAAAATTTGCAAGCTTAAAGAATTTTAAGGTGTATCAAATGGATGTCAAGTCAACATTCCTGAATGGAGATTTAGAGGAAGTAGTGTACATTGAACAACTTGAAGGATTATTATTGTCATAAAATGAAGATTATGTTTGTAGATTGAACAAATCACTTTATGGGTTAAATGAAGAACCCATAGTGTGGTATTCAATACTTGTAAGTACTTGCATCAACAAGGTTCCAAAAGAGGAACACCATATAGAAATATTTACATCAAAATAGACAGTGCAGAGATGTTGATCATTGTAGTTTATGAGGCTGATATCATTTTTGGAAGTAATGTTGATAGAATGAGTCAAAAGTTTGCAGAAGAAATGCAAAAACAATTTGAGATGTCTATGCTTGGAGAACTATCCTTCTTCCTAGGGTTGTATATTTCTCAAACCAAAAAAGGTATATTTATCTCTTAGACCAAATACATCAATGAGATGTTGAAGAACTTTGAAATGGAAGACTACAAACCTGACAACACACCCATGGTCACTGACTGTAAATTAATCAAAGAGGATGAATCAAAGGAAGCTAATCAAACTCTATACTGATCAATGATAGGAAGCCTACTACATGTGATAACTTCAAGGCCATATATAATGCATGCAGTAGGTTTAGTTGGAAGGTTTCAAGGTGCACCAAAGGAAACACATGTCCAGGAAGTCAAAATAATATTTAGATGTATTAAAGGCGCGTTGGAATTTGATCTATGGTATCCCACAGGAAAAGACTTTACCTTGATAACTTACACAGATGCAGATTGGGCAAGTAGTGTAGATGATAGAAAAATAACTAGTGGTGGAGAATTCTTTCTGGGCAACAGTTTAGTGTCTTGGCTCAGTAAGAAGCAATCATCAATTTCCCTATCCACAGTAGAAGCAGAATACATTGCAACAACAACATGTTGTACATGATTCCTTTAGATGAAACAAATGTTGAAGGACATTCAAGTAGAGTATAATCAACCAATATCAATACTCTGTGACAATACTAGTGCAATAAATATCTACAAGAATCATGTCATGCATTCAAAGACACAGCACATTCCAATAAAGTATCATTTCTTAAGAGAGAATGTCTCAAAACATAATGTCAAGCTAGAATATATTGGCACAAAGGAACAAGTTGTTGATATATTTACAAAACCTCTTCCTAGAGAAGTATTTGAATTTCTCAGACAAAAATTGGGGGTGGTATATATGACATCCAATCACTAAATCACTACAAGAAGAGCACAAGCTCAGGGGGAACTGCAAAAAAACAAGAAGGTTGTTGGTTGCAGAGAAGAAAATGAAGAAGGGAGATAATATCCCTTTTCCATTGATGTCAAAGGGGGAGAGTACATAGAAAGGGGGGATTTGCAAGAAGCAGAGGAACTAAGTGCAGGAAGTAGAGGAACAATGTGTTTCCATCAATGACAAAGGGGGAGTTTTTTGGAAACTGTCTTTTCATTGATGTCAAGGGAAGACAGGATTGTGACAGACGTTAAAATAAAAGATAGGGGTAGACTCTCTGAGTTGATGAGTTACTGCATATATACTCTATGTGCATGAATTTGAGAGGACAAAGGAAGCATCCAGACTACTATAGACAAAGAGGATATCAAGAAGCATCCTGCACAATTTTATGTGAACGAAGACAAGAGGAACGAAATGACCCTGAAGAAATCAAGCAACGAAATCTGAGAGGGGGGGACTCTAAACTAAGAAAATAGAGGAAGCGTCCATAATATGAATTGGACCAGACAGAGGACGATGAGATTAGAGAGTCTATGAGCTACAAGAATCTTTTGTGAAAGGTGTAAATGTATCTGTGCGAATAAAAAGACTTGTGAATGGGATTCAAAGGAGAATGATTTCAGACAAAGAATTTTTTTTGTGACTACATCGATGAGTGATCACAATTAGACAACGCAGAGGAAGCATGTACATGTATTGAGTTTGTAAAAGGATATCTCAGGTCCAATTCACTAGATCAATATAAAAATACAAAACCCAAATGCACCAAGAAAAACAAATACAAAGGTTTTATAAAGAAAACATGAAAGCACATAGTTTGAATGTGAGCGTGAGCTACAGAAACCTACGCAAAGTGTTAAATTTTGTCATGAAAATTATGACCTTGAACAGGTCAAATCCTAACCATTGATCATCAAAGATCAACAACTAATATCAAAGGACTAGGGCCCGATACCTTGTGGGCCAGCTCAGCCATGTCAACGCCATGATAGCAACCTCATAAATGTCACATGTCCAATCAAAGGAGTGTCACATCAAAGGGAGTCCACACCGGTGCCATAAAAAGAAGCTCAGCATATTCCATGTGTCAGGACACATATTGATTCCATGTCATCCAGTACATGAAGAAGACGTCCATGCAGAAGCCACCTCATCTACAACATCAGCACAAGAGATCTTGAAAAACAACTAAGTATTAAGACATCGCAGAGATAATGAAGCAGCGAAGAATCAAGAGTATGTGAAGAATGAGAGTGAACCCGTAGACCTGTGGTAATATTTCAAAGAAATGATTAAATTACTAAGTATCAAGAAGGAATCGATCGGATTAATATGTCCCTTGGAGCACGATGAGTTATAAGACAATCAATCGAACGAAGATGTCTCACTTTCCTGCGGTAGGAATTCGAAAATTGACTGAGTATCAAGACATCATGGAGATGATGAAGCAGAAGAGAATCAAAAGTATGTGAAGAATGAAAGAAAACCCACGGACCTGCGGTGAGCTGTCAAAAATTGGAAAAGTATGAAGAATCGGTCGAACAGACGGGGTCTCATATGTAGACAAGAGAATCAGGAAAATGCCTTAGACTCGTGGAGAAAGGTTTGGAAAAGTTTCTAAGTATAGGTGCAAAATAAGTGCAAAAAAACGTGGAGGTTCATTCTGGAGGCCGCCAAAGGTTGAATGAAAATGCCTTAGACCCGCAGCCGAATGCTTGAAAATTTTGTAAGTATAGGTGAAAGCTAAGTGTGAAGGAACTTAAGAGTGTAGTTTGGAGGCCATGAAAGTTTGAAATGAATAAGAGATATGCCTTAGAACCGCAATGAAACCATCAATATAGATCGATGGTTGATATCAACCCGAGATCTGATTGGACGATGTTTGTAAGTTGAAGACCTTGCGGTCCTGATATGCTAAGAAGAATAGATCAATGGGTGAGATATAATCAAGGAAAGATCAAATGATTGTTGAGAGGCGAGGGGGTATTGCATGTTTTTGGTGGGTAGTGAGTAGATCAATGATGGATATCTGATCAAGGATGTCATCCAACAATAGTTATGCATTGACACTTGTGCAAGGTGACCAACAAATAGACCGCATGAGAAATGGAAGGAGACTGGGACCAGTTTGCAAGCCTGATTAAATGGAGAATATAGGATCTAGAGCATACCTATTGACCCAAATTCCTTTTGTATGTGGACAAATCCATGGAGGTAGGAAGTGTATGAATAATGATGCCATGTTTGTTTTAACCAGTGAGCAGAAGAAGTGGATTGGGTGAAGAGAAAATTGAAGGTTCTGAGGTCCAAGGACGTCAGAAAATGAAAGGAAGATAATAAAATTGTCTAAGGGTGGTTGGGAAGTGAAAGGACAAAGGAACGTGTGAAGCTATGAAAATTTTGAACTGTGAAAATAGAGACAGAACGATAGACTTGTGCAGGAGAAGGCTTGAAGGAAAGAGATAATATGGTATTGTTAACAGGTTGAGGAGATTGATATTTCTAGTAAAATTGGTATCTACAGGAAGTGGTGAGTCTTTTTTACACTAAGGGGATTGGTGTCTCCTTCAAGTGGGTGCCTACAAATTTAGAAGCTATATATTGGTGCCTACAAGGAGAACTGATTTGGTGCTCAGTTAAGGGGATTGGTGTCTCCTGCAGGTCGGAGCCTACAAACCTTATTGATTATTTGGTGCTTAAGAGAAGATATTGGTGTCTCTTGCATGTTGGTGCCAACAAACCTTATTGATGAGTTGGTTCTCAAGAGAATATATTGGTGTCTCCTACAGTTTAGTGCATGCAAGCATTGTAACAGTAGGTTGGTGCATACAAGTTTTTATAAAGAAAATCTTTTGTGGTTTTCACCCATTTGGGTATCCACATTAAATTTTTGTCTACTATGGATTATATGTTTGTATGTACATTTATCATTATTGCTTATAATTATTGAAGTAAAAAATTGGTAAAGATTGTCAGAAAAGAAAACTTAGTCTTATATTGATTCATCCCCCCTCACAATATAAGTAAGTGTGCCAACAATGTACACCTTAATTTTTCTAAAAAAATAATATTTTGTGTATTTTTGGACAGGGTTCACGGGTTCAACTGGTTATTGACCCTATATTTCCCATACACAATTGTTTGTAAACTCCAACCACTTGGAGAGGGTATAAAATGATCCTAAGGATAGAGGGGAAGAATAATCATACTTAAAGCAACATAACATTGGAATTTTCTTGCCTCGTCTGCAAGCCCTTATTCCCTTGTTGTTGATTTATTTCCTCAAACTTGGAAACCCATGTTTCCAGATTTCCTTGCTCTTCATATCTTGTCTAGAAGAATCCCATTCATCTTTGGACTTTCACAAGAATTGGATTTGTAGGTTCTATCTATAGTCAGTGGCCTAGGCGGAGGGACTTGAAGTCTAGTTCTAGTCCAATGTCGCAGCAAGTACAAGTGATAATTACCTTTGTCTTTTTGTTCACCAATAAAGAGACCATTTTCCCGTCAATTACTTGTGTTTTAATGCATTTTGTTTATGTTTAAGCATTTAAATTATTAGAACACTAATTGATACAATTGCTTTACTTTCAATCATTTTTATGAGAGTTAGTTGGCGTATAACTACCCCCTTTTGTAGTTGTCAACTTGATTGTTTTTCATGTGATCAAAGGGATAGTTTAGGAGGAGTGTTGAAGTGAAAGGTTTTCAACTATGGGATCATTGTCGAACATAGGGAATCTGATATGCTTCTTCCTTCCTTACTACTAGTAGTTATTTATTCAATTTAGTTACGAGATCTTTTGATTGCAATTATGGGATTGAGTTCACTCTATAATGGTCCTTGCTCTGTTGTGGATTTAACCCATAGCCATAGAGGAATTTCTCAACAAAAAAATGAAAACCAAATTTTACTAACTTCCCTTTCACCCTTTGCGATGTATATGTGCATTAACCTCATTTATGCCCCAAAATGGTCGATTTTCACAGAAGGATGTGAGTCATTATTCCATCTCCTACCCCCCCTATCTTTCTATCTCTTATCATGTCCCTAATCTTGTACAGCTAGGAGATCCATCATATCAAAATATCAACATGAACGTGACCAGTATACACCTTCAAACATACAATAAGGAATATTGTATGCATGAACCTAATGCAATACAGCATGATGATGCTTATCCATCCACTTATGATCCCTTGCAAATTATGCATCCTTGTAGTGACCCTACACTCTATGTACCAAAGGCACTTATACTTCATACTGCTCATAACCCAAATGAAAATCCCACACATAATTATAGTATCATGGATGACTTGGCCCAATCATATACAAGGAAAAATTTAGGGGATAAATCTTCCCATGGGCTAATTTTCCTTGCTTTTTTTTCCCAAAAACAAAATTTCAATTTCCATTTTTTTCTAAAAGTGATCCACCCATATTCTATAGGATAAAATTATTTAACCTTAAAAATCACCAAAATTTTATAAAAACTATATAAAATCCTTAGAAATTTAAATATTTAAAGAAAAAATATTGCCAAACATTTTACATTTTGCATATTAAAGAAGATTCACCAAGGTTTCTACACTTCAAAATAAATTTCCATCCTTAAAATTTTCCCTGATTATATACTTCCATATCAATCGTCGAGGTCCTTCAAACCTATCCTTCCCAATGAAAATCCTTACCATCAACCTTGGGTGCCATTGATCCATTAAATTCATGCTTAATAACTTTCAACTTAGACAAAGCTAAGCCAAGTCTCCCTCCCTTAGTTTCATTTTTTATCCTTATCATGATCAACAACCTGACCATCCATTGGTATATCATTAATGAAGTTTCTTATAATTGCATCATGTTCACAATGATCTAGAAAAATGTAGAATCCCTTGAGATATTACCCTCAACAATTTCCCTTTGGGCCTATAGAGGTCACCCAACCCCACCTGAAGGGACATTTTAGAATGTCCCCAATGAATTAGGAGGCAAGACATTCATTGTTGATATAGAGCTTGTAGATTCTCCACTTGACTACAACATTTACTTTGGGAAAAGTTATATGTATGCCATGAAGGCACTTTCCTCCTCAGTATTCCATATTATGATGTTCCTCGGTGAGGGAAAAGTCATTTCTTTGGATTAGCTTGCATATTATAAACACAGGCCACCTACCAACATGGACACCATCTTACACACCCTTAGAGCTCAACAAAAAATCCCATCTTACACCAAGATGGGCTATGGTGTCTTTAAATACTCTACATTTCTTGGGGCATACCAAGGCACACCACCCCCACTACCTCCCATGGGAGTGTTCCCCATGTACCCTATCACATAATTTGATGAACCACCCTCTGCTTCATCATCTACATACTGTGAGAGATCTCCTTGGGATGTTCTACTATAGTTTCCTCTTGTTCCCATCATGTATTTTACCTTATCTTCCTCATATGGTCAACATGTCCCACCCCCTCGATAGAATTCTCCTTTGGAATATGTCCATTCAGGGACCCCCATCAATCACATACCTTCTCTCTTCCCATCAAATTGTGTGTTTGGGACACTTTTCATGGATACATTATCCCTTCTAGGGTTAAGCCTAGCAATAACTTGTCATCCTAGAGCCAACTCTAGTTCCCATTGTCTCATCTTAACCACGTGTTAGAAAGAATGTTGTGGGTTATACTTCCTTGTGTGCTTTGTAACATCCATGATCATGCCACTCTTAAATATTTGACGTTACCTAAGATAAGAAACATACTTTACCCACCCATCGTGGTTGTGGTGTTGTTGACTCCATTAGTTGGGGGAACCACTACCCCTCCTCCAAATGATCCTCCATAGAAAACCAAACCCACATTGCATACCAACCACCCTTTCACCTAATGCAAAAAAAATTTCCACTACAAACACCATTGTTTGGAAATCCCCCTGTTTCAAGATGCCCTTATGGTTTCTCATCAGGTAACTGTGACAAACATTAATCCAATTAATAATAGTTAGCATGTGTTTCCACCATCCCACACAAATAACATGGAATACACTACCATTTACCACATATCCACCTTTGTAGTTATGTGTCTTACAACGACCCCTCATTGTCATGAGGTATTGACATCAGTTTTCCACACACTGATGTGCCAAAAACCACATTGTAGGTATAGTCTAACTCCCCATACATTATTTCCACTTCTATGGGCTCCACTTACATAAAACATCAATCACACACATACATAGTTTACCATGGTTGCAATATTCATCGTCTCGTCCCCTCACCAACATCAATCAATTCTCCCAACTCCAATGCCCATATCTTTCATTCTAAAAAATACATTATAGAAGCCATGATTGCTTCTAACTCTCCATGGGATTATATGCATAACCATTCTTGTTTTTTACCTCAATAGGTGTTCACACCTTCCAAGCCCTCTGACTATTTTACATGTGGCTAAATATTTCCTTTCCCATGTTATTGGTTTTAAAAAACCATTCCTGCCTCAAATGCCTTTGAGGAAGGTAAAGTGATTAACATTTATCCTATTATCAAAATCAACATTTTTTGTTCCACCCGACGCTAACAAAAACATCATTTTTGGATTTGTATGTTCCTCCAAAGAGGTTTTGTCTTATTCAACACTTTTCCAAGAGTTTCCATACATTTTTGCTTAGTCCTATTGTTGGCCCTTGGTTATGGAAGGAAGCGAAGAACAAGGAAGAAAAGGTGAAAAGAAAACTTCATGGAAGACACAGTAACTGTCATTGGGTCGAAGTGAGCAAAAGAGAAGAAAAGATGGAACGAAGTATGGAAATGCAAGTCGTTGGACGAGGAGATCGAGGATGATAGATCAACAAGGAAGATAGATCGAGGACAACTCAGCAAGTGGAAAAAGCCACCAT
>JASDQU010244174.1:36140-59250 GCA_032191745.1 Picea mariana | reverse complement strand
TTCTATTTCTTCTTCATTATTTAAATAATTTTTCAATTTTTATTTTATTTTGTATATCTTTACATTGTTTTCACATGTCTCGTTATCTTGAGGTAAAAATTTGCAAATTCACTATTATTTATCTTATTTGTACTCCTCGCCCATATAAACGATAATAAGCAAGCAAACACTAGAGACCCTCTCCCAATCTTTTATGTTATTATTTTCATGTATTTTTTCTTATTTTCGTATATATATATAGACATTGACATCCATTCCCTCTTTGAATAGAAAATAATAATAAAATCTAAAAAAAATAAGTAACATTTCTCTTTCCTTTTAGTAACATTTATCTCTATCTTTATTTTCACCAAAGAAAAAGGGGAATAAAAGAATTTGTTTATTTATTTTCTTTTGGAAAGAAGGAGTGATAAAAATAAAAGGTTCAAATCATTGTTCTTCACTTCTTTTTTCATTACTTATTGGAATAAATTAAACACACCAAAGGGAAAAAATAAAATCATGTTAGTATTCTTTCATACGCTTTCAAAGTGAATCAAGCAAATATGATTAAAAGTAGAACATTTAATATTTTTACACATGCCAAAACCCTTCTCCCTAAGCTTCCTTGATATGGGTACCAAAACAGGTGGCAACTTTTTAAACCATGATTCTCGTAGTTATGATTCCATGCCCTCTCCTAGTTCATGAGTTAAGTGACTTTCCCTATGTTATTAAATAATGTAAAGATATGTAAAAAGATGTACAATTTAAATAATTTCTCGAAAAAAATTCCAAACATAAATAATTTTCCCAACAAAATCTTGCCATGCTAACAAAGATTCGAAATTTGATTTAAGAAATATCAAAAGAACAATTTCTAATCCACCTTGGTGTTAGACAACCACTGCCTTTTGACAAATTGAAATACTAGAGAACAAATCCTGATGCACCTCATAATTCCTCAAAGGGCTTTGCCTTTAGTGAGGGTGAGGGTTTATCATCATAATAATTCCTACATAAAAATTTACCTTTCCAAGTTTAAGGTTCCTAGATTCTTTTTATATAATGGTGTCCCATTCTAATATCATTACACTAATGTGTGAGGTGGTAGGTGGCCCCCTTTGTACATAATCAAGAAGAATAAAAATATCATTAAACTATTAAAAAACAATATTAATTACACGTGTCATGATACTCACCGCTAGTGCCACTAATTACATTAAACTATTAAAAAACAATATTAATTACGTGTCATGATACTCAACGCTGGTGCCGCTAATTACATTAAACTATTAAAAAACAATATTAATTACACGTGTCATGATACTCACCGCTAGTGCCACTAATTACAAGCATACACATCATCAGTGTCATCCTCGAGGCGAGTCATCCACGGTCGTGCCTCTAAAGCTAAAGTTTGAATGCACATATCCAAAATATTCCACTCCTACTCTGTTTTTCCTTGTTGCCACGTCACCATGTATTGCACTTTATTCTCACATCACCACCCTTGTAAAAGTGTATTGGCTTTATGAAAGGGCGGTTCTGCTGTGTTGTGATTTAGTAGTAATGAAGCTAGAAATTTATCAAAATTTAATTTGAATTAATTTTTTAAAACAATATTTAGTTAAAATTTAATTTTTAACAAATTATTATTATTTCATCAATAAAAATTTCAAAATTTATAAAAAAATAATAAATTTTATATAAAGTTTTATTTTTCAACGTTTTATAAAAAAAAATTGATTATTTGTCATCTTAATTTTTTTTATTAATTTTATGATGTTGATGATGCTTAACGTACATTGAGATATCAAATTTGGTTTATCGAACTTTAAGAAAGGTAACAAATTACTTGGTATGCTTCAAAATTTTATTTCTGTGTTAAAAAAGTTTTAAGAGAAGCATTCTTAAATCACCATAGTTTTTGTGAGTTAAAACGTTATGAAGAACGGTATTGTAACTAATATTTTGAAATTGTGATTTAATGTGGGTGTATGCAGAACATTCTAAGAGAAAGTGTTTTTCATCTTCAACCCTCTTAGTGTCACAAAGATGACAAATTCTTTCGACCCATGACATTTTAGGAATTGTCCAATGCATCATTTCACTATGGAGCTCGTGAGAATTTGTTCTTTTTTCAGCAATGTTGATTTTCTTCTTTGTGTTGGTCAAAACAGATAGACATTTTTCATCTTCTAAATTAGGGTTGATCACCTCCATATGGTATAGACTTAATTTTATTTTATCCTCTAATACTTTATCGCACCACAATTTCTTTGTACATTTAGATGCAATAATATTTTTAATATTATCGTTACTCTGTAGAGTGAACTCTTCCTTGATTCCCCAATGATTTAGCCAAGACTTGGCATCTTTATGCCAACCCCGCTTGAGCCATGAGCAGTTTTCACTGGAGCTTGAAGCAATCTTGGGAAGTCTCTTGTCTTGTTGTTTATCTTGTTCTTGTACATTAGGTAACTAGTCATAGTCATGCTCTCAATGGGGGAAAGACTCACTTCTACGAGGAGGATAGGATAGGGTGTATTGCCTTTAATTTTGAGATTATATGTTACAAAACACTTTTGGATTTTCTATGCTTTCTCCATGATTCTCTATAGATGTTGTATCCTCAAACTTCACAGCCATATAAAATAACAAGATTGATTAGAGTATTAAAGAGGAGTTTCTTCTTATCCCATAGCCAAAGGTTCGTTGATTTCATGTCCATAATAAGTTTTCCACACTCCATTTATCATTTTCTCAATGGTATAGTTCTAGTTAAGCTTGAATGTTATAGTTCCAGTTAAGCTTTTGATGAAGATCGATTATGAGATATTTGTATGAAGTCACTTCCTCCAAGATGTTATTGTCATACACAAAATTAGGGTAAGTAATATTTTTGCATTTAATCATCATAATCTTTGTTTTGTCAATGTTAACAATAATACTTGTACTAGAGCAGAATCCTCGAGAATTTTTAGTTGAATGTCAAGATCATAGGGACCCCTCACCATAAGAACAATATCATCAACGTAAAGGGACCCCCAAAGTGATTGCTTGATGAAGACGCGCTTTTTATTGTCAGCAATCATTGAAGGATTTGGGTGAAATTCTCCAACATCTCGTTCCTCTGTTGTGCAAGGGCTTCTGCGAGCAACAACTTGATGGGATATTTTCCTCTCGTGTCTCTCTTTTCTTTCACCATGGGAGGTCACTTGGGCTGACGAGAGCAGATGTCCTCAAGGGAAACTAGCTCGAGACCCAACTCTTTGTACCCTAACCTCATCGGGGACATGCACTAAGAAATGACAATGAGCAGCCTGCTCTGATACCACTGATCTAGATTATATTTTAGAAAGAAATGAAGGTAGAGATATAACAATGAAATATATAGATATATTGTGAGATACACATAAATATTGCAATAAACACAAAGATACAGTAATGCACAATTTTTATTAATGAGAGAATGTACATAAACTATAAAATTACAAAGTGACTGGCTCGCTAGAATGGTGGCAGCTTATCTCTGAGAAGAGATGTGGTGGTTACGCCCATTCGCAAGAACATGAATACAATGAGGCTCGAATGGTCTTTGTAACATAAATGGAAAAACCATAAACATCCAAAAATCTATCCCTCGAAAGATGAAAATCCAAAAGGTTTGCGACCCCAATGTGGAGATGAAGTGCCAAAAGTCATGTGGGCCCCGATGGGGTAAGTTGGTACAACAACTTCCGGGGGTCATAACTTTTTCGTACGATCTCCATTTTAAGCGCACGATAGCCTGTTGGAAAGGTTTATCCGAGGACTACACATTATGTCGTCACACTCTAACTTTGTCTCCAGTGTGACTGTGGAGGGCCCCAAAAACGTTGTTTAGGGCCTCAAAACGACCCTGAAAGTTTAGGAATCGAAAATCTAGGAAATAACTGCCAATGATGAAAATTGCATGTGAGTCAGTTGGGATAGGTGGGTGGCCACCGATATCCATCTGGATAATTCAAGCCAATGATAGTGAACAAGGCATGTGTAGAGGCACAGTATCTAGAAAACATAGGCCACAAGAAAGGGCACCCAAGAAGTTTCAAGTAGAAAGAGCACCACGAAGCTTCCAAGGAGGGGAAGAAGAAGTGGAAAGGAGAGAAGGATAAGAAGATGGTAAACATTGCACATCAGTGAAAGGATCCTAGCAAAAATTGCAATATTGATAGTCACACTGAGGAAAAGTGTTGGAAACTACAACCAGAGTTAAACCCAAAAAACCACAAGAAGGAAACAAAGAAAAAAAATATTCTAGCCACGGATTCGAGCAATCAAGTTGAAAGTAACTCAGATGTGGATGAGAATATTTTTTGCACATTAATGCAGAAGGAGGTGAATCTAGGTATCCTTCATCACCTGGAAGAGATGAATATGAATAAACTCATCCACATGAAGATCGAGGTCAAGAAGACCAAGGTAGATTCTTTGTTTGACCTTGGGTCATAGGCTAATCTCATAGTATTATATTTGGTTAGAAATCTTGGATTGGAGATTTAAGATCATCCTATCCCCTATCCATTGGATTGGGTAAACAAGTATGTAGAGATCAAGGTAACAAAGCAGTGCAAGATTAAATTTGTTGTAAGTGTTGATTTTATAGATGCGGTACAATCGGACGTAGTACCACTAGATGTATGTGGAGTAGTGTTTGGAAGCCCCTACATGTATATGAGGGATTTATCTTGCAGAGAGCCAACCAGTACCACCTCATTAAGGATGGGAAATCCTTCACCATCAATGTGCACAAAGGTAAATCAAAAATTTCACCAGTAAGTGCCAATCAAGCTAAGAAATTGATCAATTCTAGACATAAATGTTTTTTACTTTTCCTAAGGGAAAACCAGTCTAGTGAAGAGTCATTAAAAGTAAAGACATCCCTGGAAGGGTGTACTAAGGAACAAAAATAATGAATTGGAGGAGTTTCTAAATTCATACATGGGAGTGTTCAAGGAGCCTAAAGAACTACCACCTAAGACGAAAGTGGAGCATGAAATCCAATTATTTCCAAACTCCCCCTTGTCGAATATTGGGTTGTATAGACAGTCCATTATGGAAGCAAACAAAGTAAAGAAACATATACAATAGTTGTTGGAGCATGGTGTGATTTGACCAAGTACCTCACCTTGTGGGCCACCCATCATAATTGTGCCCAAAAAGGATGGGACTTGGAGAATGTCTATCGATTACAAGGCATTGAACAAGATTACACTAACAAATCGGTACCCTCTACCCAAGATCGATGATCTATTGGACCAGCTGCAACATGTCAAGTACTTCACTAAGCTGGATTTGAAATCAAGATATCACCAGGCATGAGTCAAATAACAAGTTATGAAGACTACCTTCAAGATAAGACAATGTTTGTATGAGTGGTTGGTTATGTCATTCGATTTATGCAGCACACGAGCTACATTTATGAGATTAATGAATGATTTTTTATGCCCTTATCTAGATTCATTTTTTAGTGTCTATCGAGATGATATATTGGATTATATTGCTACTTGGGAGGAGCATATATCATATCTTGTGCCAGTGTTAGAGACCTCGAAGAAGCACCAACTAATGACCAATCTCAAGAAATGTGATTTTTCTCATCATCCTTTGGTGTATCTGGGGTATGTGATCAGTGGAGGCAAGATCAAGATAGATCCATCCAAGATGGAGGTCATCCTGAAATGGCAATTTCCTACAGCTTTCATTGAAGTTAGGAGCTTCGGTTGGGTAGCATAGTACTTTCCAAAGTTCATAGATTCATTTTCAGCAATAGTTGCACCACTCCACGACATAACAATGATTGGTAAGAGTTTATAATGGGGTAAGAATCAATGGTGGGATTTTGATGAGATAAAAATATAGATCGATAAAGCACCAATTCTCGCATTACCAAACTTGCAAAAGACTTTCTAAGTGTGATGCAAGGAGGAAGGCATGTTGTAACACACCCAACTCCCTAAGTTCCTTTTTAGGGATGGGTATTAAATTTTCATTTTTTTAAACTATCTTGCTTCCTCCCTTCCACAGCAACATCGAATTCTACTTGTCAAGAGCTTTCCAACGACAGTAACTTCGCCCAAAACAAAGCTCTGGAACAGAAGTTGTGACATTCCCAAGTTCTTGAGTTTACATAGGCAAACCCCCTTTCACTTCCACATGACACATCGTTCCTCGTGCCAAATGACGTGGCACTGATGTGGCATTGTCCTAGCTTATCACGGTGGAACTTTAGTCCATGCAGGCCTATGGCCATCATCGCTTGGAATTTCTTCCAGTGGAGTCTCTACGTCCACCTCCGGTGACTATGGTATCGAGGAATATTCTCCATCAATACCATCCATTCAGAGTGCAATAAGTTCAAGAAATTTAACTGCTCTTAATCTCAAGGTATCGAGGAATATTACCTTCTCCTTGATGGATGACGTAGATGCACGTCATGATCTCTCGTCCAATGGTTGAGATCCATCCAGTGCAAAAGGTTCACCTGACCAACTGGACCCCACTCACTCGTCAACCTGTTAATAATGGACATATGTTGTCCTAAGGGCATCTTAGTTGCCTTGTGGCAAGCCACATCATCCATGACGTCAATACTATGTCTCTTAATGTGACATGTGGCTCAATATCCACTCGACACATGGACCCATCACAACTCGCCATGTCACCATATGGTGCACAGGTTTGCTTGGGCAAAGATTAATGTTTTTCCATTTCTATAGACTAATTAGGACACTTAATTAATACATTCTTAAAATACCGCTCCTCGGTATTTATTTATCAAGTCCTCAATAGGGATTATTAATATTCACTAATTATTTACCCCCGTAAACACATTTTTACTTAGCCTAATAATTCACTTGAGGGCCATTTTTGTAATGATTATCTTATAAGCTAATTAATTATATTATGTTGTAATATAATTAATCAAATTGTAAAATGCTTAAGTTTATTAACCTTGATTATTATATAAATCAAGGGACCTAGCTTATAGCTTTGCACATGTAATCTTCACATAACTTACTATATATGAATATTGAGAAAGAAAAAGAATTTAGAATATATTTAATATTAGATATTATTTCCACGTAATTTAACCCCTTCACGTGCAACAATGTATATATGTGGGACCCTTTTTAAACAATCATGCCAACGCTCTGATGGCTTCGCTATCCATTCGAAAGCTCCCTTCCATTTATTCTGAATGGTCAACTCTGAGGTTCAACTTAAAAAGGTTTTGATGTTCGTGTTATATTATTATAATATCGAATATTATATCCATTTGGGCTTGGAATGCATGTATTCATCTCAACGCTCTGACCACCAATCACCATGAAAGAGCAAGGTAATATATTATAATATAATTAAAATTGTGTTATACCATCGCTTCGAGGTATTTAGAGTCAACTAATGCTTGCTTATCTGATATGTCTGATGGTAAACTCCGAAAAAGTATGCATATGATATTATAAAATATTATAATACTTAATCATTAATATATATATATATATATATATATATATATATATATTCCAGGCTATCACAATTTGCATGTTAACTCCCTTCTCATTACTCTGATGACCAATCATATGAAGGAAAGGGTAAATATTATACTATATTTAAATTTCATAACAATCATGTCATTGCTCTGACAGCTTCGGACCTTGCTCAAATGCCCTCGTCTCAAACCTATGAATGATCAACTCCGGGAGCCAATTATGAACATACATAAGTTAATGTTTTAATATTGTATTGTTTTGACTCCATTGGCCATCACACTATGAACCTTGGCTCTCTTCTCTGTATTCCGACGGAATGAAAAATATAATAAAAATAAATATGTATTTATTCACAAATTCCTGTGTTGAGAAATTACGATGATTTATAAACTCAAGATATATGAACGCTGATAAATGGAAATACTCCACTAATATAATTTCTTCAAGAGTGTCGAACTGTCTAAGCAAAGTATGAATTTTGTAACTAGGAAATTTTTGTCCAACTAAATTTTTTTACACAGAAGGGAATAATTTACAGTTTGCAAATATAATAGTTCACAACCTTAGCATTCAAATATTAGAGTATTTAAATGGTAAATTGTGAATTTTACTAGTATCTACCAGAATTTACCATTTTCTCGACTTTGTCCAAAAAAACATGGAATTTGCACATTTTTATTTATAAATTTATGTTATTTATTTTCTTACTTTTTTTTCTTACGTCTCTTAAAAGTAAAAATCCTTCTTGGTAAAACTTTGTGTTTGCCAAAATTTACCAATTTCCAAATTTCAAGAATTTATTTACTAATTTTTAGGGATTAACTATTATTCTCAATTCTTTCCCTTTGAACATCAATATTAACTATTATTCCCAATTCTTTCCCTTTGGACGTCAATTTTACTATGTAAATCCAAGTAAAATTGGTTTCTTTCCAAATTCAAACGGAAATTAATTATCCACAATATATAAAATTCTAAATTTCACTTTTTTTTCAAATTTAGAAATTTAATGTGCATTCTCATTCCTTTCCTGATATTTGTTTGTAAAAATACTATTCCTCTTCTCTAATGTGTGGTTTTCTCTCTTTTGTCAAATAGGGATCTACTCCTTCAAGTTCTGAGTTTGGTAGATTTCCCAGACCAATAGAGAGGCCGAAGTCCTATGCCCAAACTTCAAGTTTCTAACAGAAAATTGCATTTTCACAATCACCAAATTGATTTGTGATGCTTATGGTGGCTTTAGTTTACTCATATTTGAGTATTAGTTCATATAGACTAATACATGCAATCAACCAACATTCTACTCCAAATTTGCTTTAGAACCCATTACTAACAACTTTATTTTTGGGGGCAAAGGCACACAGGAAACCGACAGAATATGGTTTCTGAAACTTTACTTCAAATTTTTCTAGCCAGCCAAGTAACCATAATCACAAATTTCAACATTTAAATAGGAGAATAATTTCTACAAGCATCTAGCACATGGAATCTGTATTATAAAATAAACCAGTCAATAAAATACAAAACTCAAAAAAACACTTATCTGAAGCTTGGAATTAGTTGGAAATTGTTGAAGGGTGTTCCATTTTCCACCCAATCATAGGAAAAATTGCTCTTCGTGTATTCCTCAACTGGCCACCCCCTATCCAAATCATGATTCCATGAGAGAGAGACGTTCTTGGTCTTCTCAACAACAACAAGGGACAAAGATTACTCTCCTTCTCCCAAAGGAACCTGGCAGTGCAGTTTTCTATCCACCAAGCAAGGGAGTTTGTTTTGATTGCTCTCTCAATCACTCAAACTCTTTGCAACTCCATTGCTCGGTTTGATTATAAAACATTGCCCAACAGTTGTTGTACCTAGAGCAGTTTTTTTTCTCATTTCTCTTCATAACCAGAGAGCCTCACATGATTTTCCTCTTCATAAATGGTCACCAAATCCATTCGTGTCCATTATCTCTTCTCTCTATTTTATAACAACCAAAGAGGTTTTCTCACACTCCTCTCTACTCGAAAAATGGTTCCCAGACTCAACTAACTATCTCCCCTCTTCTATGCTCGCTATTTTCCCTTGTTTCTTGCCTTCTCCTATGGCAATCATGGCTTATCACAGGGTTCTAATGTCACAAAAGTAGCATGTTTCCATGCTTTCCAGCTTGATAGTCATTCTTTGTCCCTCTAGGAGAGATCTTTCATCTCACATGTATCACATGCATACAGTAACTGTGATATGTTTTTTTTTTTTGTTAGTTTGCTCGTGACATGTGGGACTAAACTGTGGCTATAAAACCGTGACTCAAGGGCATTTAAGCCGTCAAAATCACCCAGGGATCACATCCGGCCTAAGTCACACCAATCCTTAACATGGCTGGATTTTTTGTCCCTGCAGGTTTCGAACCGATGACTTTAACATCACGGAGTGCCTTAATAGCACACTCTGTCACCGATTGTCCTACACCTCGGGGACTTAAAATTTGAAGGACATGGGGGTGGGAATTGATCCACTTATGTGTGCATGGGTCACGATACCATTTAATATGATATCTCTGGGTGCAACCACATGTTCGACCACTACCTCAAGGTGCCCCCATGGATCTAGGTAAATCCCTCGCGAGAATTGAACCTTGCCCAATGGTGAAAAACTCCTCGCTTCCTCCATTGGATCCAACCCCTTTGGGTGTAACTCTGATATGTTATCATCAATTCCAATTTCGAATTTTCTTGCAAATCTATCATTCATATATTTCTGAATTCCACATTTTATTTTCAGATCTATTCCACACCAAAACTATATTCACAAGTATGATATTTTCCTTCCCATAGTAGTTTTGTTCAGTATGCATTGGTCTTCCTTATGGGCTTAATTATGTTTCCACATCAAAGACCCTTCTTCCTACAACTCCATCTTCACATAGCCATAGCCAACAAGTTGTTAATTCTCATGTGCATTATATCTTCAAAACTATACATACTAACAGTCAAATCATTTTCATCTATTCAATGGTACAAAGAAAAGGGAAATATCATTCTTTATGCATGCATCATTTCAACGTGCCAAATTTTCCAAATGCAATTCAAATATTAAATGACTTTAATCAATGTGAAAATGTTCATGGCCACATTCATACCCAATGCACCCTTGCATTGATTTCAAGATTTCCACACTTTATGACAAGCATTTTTCCATGGTGTGTTGGAGCTCAACCAACCTCTTCACCATATAGCTTATTCATTCTCGTTCATTATTACAATAGGGTTGTGATTCCTACTACAAACTAATCATGTCCTCAATTTAAAATATTATAATATGAAACCTAAGTTTCATATGGTTGCATCTACACACTTCTTTCCCTACTAGTAGCAAGTGGTGCTAATACTCATGGCCACCCACTTCCTTTCTTTAACACCTTTACAATTCAGGTAGAGTATTGGAAGGTCCTCCTTCCTTAATGGGAAGTATATTGGTTGTCCTCTTATGCAAGCATGCACTTCCTCAATGCATTTAATTCAATGTGTTGCCTATGAGCATTTTTGTTCCCAATCACTCTTGATTGGTCAATGTACCCATGACACTATTGATTCATGAATTTTCTTGCAAGGATTCGTAATCATCCTTGACTGGAATAGATTTCCTCTCTCTATTATTTAGGTTATGCTTCACTGAATCTTACCCTTCTTTGGTAGCCAATAATGGCATACAATAGCCACTCAAAATTATTTGCATATCAGTAAGAAATTAAAATAATTCAAATGGGATTCTTACCAAATCCCTTCATACCTTATGCCACAAAGACATTAACATTTTTATACTTGTTCTTGTTTCCAACACCCTTTTTATGATGTTTACCTCATCAGTAGTGCTCCATGGAGCTCCCAAAGTCCCTTCAACAATATGTCAACAACAACCTTCTTGCATTTATCCTTTACCAAATGTTGTATACCATTGGAAACTATCATTTCCCAACAACTCCAATCATTTCCTCCACAAAACATGCATTATCACATTAAAAATTATGTCAGTTGTCATGTTAACCAAAATGCATATATCTAAATCAGTAAAACAGTTTCAGATATGCCCCAACATATCTATATGCATTGTATCACATAACCCTCAATGTCTTCATGAGTGCAAACATAATCAAATCTCTAGTTGTCTCTACATTCACACAACTATCACCATTCTCAGGCTAAAACACTCACACACAACAACATATCATCTTCTCACCCTTGAGAAACACAATACACAACAAGAAAAAGGAGTTAAGGGACTCTTCCCTCTTTCCAACTCCTTCTACACAATCTAGAATTTTCAGCTTAACTGAACTATTCCCAAGGCCTCATTGCCTTTACACATTCATGGCTTTAACCAAGTTAATACTTGTTTGTTCATTTTCCCTTCACCAGTTGTACTTGTTTCCACAATTGTTTTTTTAAGGATTACAAATCTATTAAGCAAATCAGATTTTTAAAGTGAGAAAAATATTCCTCCTTTTCTCCTTCTTTGTTTCTACAATCTAATTCATTTTGGGATCTTCCTGCTCTTTTCCTTGAGTAGTCTTGGTTAGGTTCACCTTAACCTTCTTGGACAATTCAGCATGCTACAGCAACATGATTTTTTTTCACAATGAATTATGAACCTTTGCATTATGGACATTATTATTTAGCATAGTCAATTTCCATTTGTTAGTCTTCCATTCATGCTGTTAGCGATCAAAAACGCACTGACATTTTTGAAAGAACGATGCCTAATATTGTAGGGAAAGTTTCGATAGCTTCCCGGGCTCCAAATGCAGATTTGAAAGCACCATTGGAAAGCTTAGGATTTGTAGATGTCAATCAACTATTTAAGCACGCAAAACGGACTCTCCATGATTGAGAAATTTGATTTTGAAAAAATCCATGCTTTCACCAGCGCAGAAGGCAAAATTATAACTAGTTAGCTGGTGAAAGCTCTGCTTTTCACCAGCTAAGGAGCAGATTTTCGGGTAAATTAGCTGGTGAAAGCATGTCACGGCTAGAATAGCCAAATTTTCGCCCAGATCAGGATTTTTTGGTTTTGAATGGTTTGAAATCTTCTTCAATAAGCTGGTTATGAATTATCAAATCAAAATCTGAAGGCCATTCTTGGAGATGAAAGTCAAAAGGGAATTTTTTGACTAGATTTGGTCATTTTTCAAGGGAAAAATGATAGGGAACAAATGACACATCACCCAATTCGAATTTTATCTTGGAGGACCAAATCAAACAACCTTGGGAGGCTAAAACTGCACTTCATCAGCAATCTACTATTTTTAAAAATCATTAAATAGGACCTTTCCTATTTTGTTTTGATTTTCCATTCTAGATCCATTTTTATAGGATCTCATCCTACACTTGTTGTATCTATTTTGATTCTGATTATTTTTAGTAAATCTGATCCATCTTTCAAGGATCTAGATTTCATTTTGTAAGGCTATAAAGCCAAAGACATTTGGAGCACTAGGGGGTTCAATTCTGGATACATTTTTGGGCTATGTACTTTGACACTATCTTGCCATATGAATGACAGTCTTCTTTTGCTACCATTGTCAGATTTTATCATGTGTTACATTGCTCTGTAATTTGATTCAATTTAGCTCAGCTATTANTGTATGACCCTGCATGTTAATGTACTTGGTTATCTAGAATAGTGTTCTTCATATCCCATTTCAATTATTGTATCTGATTATTGGTTTCTAAAAGCACTGGCTCATTTGATGCATGATAAGTTGTTCTTCTCATTAAGCCCTTGAGTTATCCCATTGATCCACATACTTTGCTTATCAATTTCTTAAGTTACCAAGCATTCTTAGCCTACAACCCTAAGGAGTTTCTTGGAGTGATAACAAATTGGCGCCGTTGCCGGGAAGAGGAGATCGAAGCTCAGCTTCCTTGGGAGACGACAAGATCTAGCTTTGGTGATAGACAAATCTTGGATATCATTTGGTTGTAATTATCTATCTGGCGACTCCATGAAGGACAGATTCAGTGGCGACTCCACAATAATCAAATGTCAAAAGCATTTGCAGCTCTTTTGGCTCGGAGGTTTGCACCTCTTGACTTCTCAACAGTTCCTGGTTTCCCACATCCAATTCCTTCTATAGATATTTGGGGAGATCACCTCCCAAGATTTGCAGAAAAGAAAGAAGATAATCCTTCAAATCATCTCATCAGATTTCATCAATGCATGTTTCAGCTGGATATATATCATGAGGATGTGCTCATGAAGATGTTTGTCTTCTCATTAGAAGGAGATGCTCGTGAATGGTATCGTTCTTTACCTCCTTCTAGCATATCTTCTTTAAAGGAGTTTCATAGAGTATTCCATCATCAATGTGAAAGGTATTTTGCTCAGGAAATTCTTCTTGAGGGTTGTTGTGAAGAATTTCATTCACATATTCAAAATGTCTATTCTTCTAGTTGTGAACATGAAATTCTTTCTATTGTTGTTGTTCAAGAGAAAGATCTTAAAGATAGAGTTGATGTGAATATTGATGATTGTGTGACCGAAGATTCTCTGGATTGTACTTCTTATGTACCTACTACTTTAAACAAAAACGAAAGGGATTATAGGGTAGGGGAAGAAAAAGTTGAATTTTCAGCTGAAAGTCTCTTTAAAGAATGTTGTGAAAAATTTGAAAAGCATGTTCAACAGGAAGCAATTGATTCTTCTATTTGCAGAGATGAAAGTTATGTCGTTAAGGAAGATCTTCATAATACAAATGGTTATAATGAGAATTATATATCTGTAGATGCATTAGATCTTATCTCTGTTGCACATGCTGCCTTTCATTTGTATGAAGAATCAATTATAAAAGAGGATTGCTCTCAAATTTTCAAAGAGGTTTCTTATGACAGTTTTTCGCCTATGACGGATGAGAAGGATTTGAAGATTGCTTGTCTTTCTTTGCTAGACACAAAGGTTTTTTGTTCACCTATCTTTGATAAGTATGCAGACGAAGCAGATCAGATTCTTACATTAGATTTTGCTGACTTGAAGAGCGGCCCTCCTATTTATAACACTTATGAATTTGATGTTGATGAAGAACAATACTGTGAAAAAATTAGCCATCTGGAAACTCCCGCAGCATACATTGAAAAGTCACCTCCAGAAATCAGCAAGTTTGCATGTACCATACTTCAACACAAATCTGCAGACGACAAAAAACAGTTCATCATCAACAATGAAGCTAGTTTGCAGCTCTATTCAGATTTGCACGTAGTTGAAGGTGGAAGCCATGATAATCCAGAAAATATGCAGATATTTTCTACTTTTCAGCTAAAATAACAACAAGAGGTATTTTCTTTCAATTTTATAGATCCGTTTGTGTACTATCTGAAATCTTCGAGCAGCATAGATGTCGAATTGCTTTTGCCAAACAAAGGTTGGTTATGCTGCATTTTTGAATTATATATCAGTATGCAGTGGTTTCCTACATTCATCTTCAGATCATAAGTTTTACCAGTTATTCGGATACTCAGATGGCTTCATTGGAAGCATGATTTTACCTAATTTTGAGGCAGCAGTTGGTTAAAGTAGGGTAGTTCAGGAAATAAGCTCTTTCACGAGCATTTCTTTCTTCTAATTTGCAGTAGAAATAGCAGTGAGCTTGTGTGAATAAAGACACGTTTGAAGGTGTACAGAGATAATATTACAGGCAAACTACATGTAGAGATCATGGTTGCAGAGATCATGGTTGCAGAGTTTTTCAGTTTAAAGACCGGATCTTAACACCTGAAATAAGCCCAGGCAATTACTTTTAAATTTTTCATTAACCATAACAAAATTTTCAAAAGACATGTAGAAATTTTTTAAATTGTAAGTCTTAAACAATAAGGTTTTGAGTTCTTTTGAATGAATAAAACCTTTTTATTCATCAAAGAAATAAAAATTTGTTTTCACCAGTTAACGTTCCATTCTAAGCTGTGATAAGCTGGTGAAAGTGTTTACTTTCAACAGCTAATAGGAATCTTCACGAGCAAATAAGCCGGTGAAAGGGCTAAAACAGAGTTTTTATACAACAGTCATGGCAAAGTTTAAAGACACCTGGCGTATCATCATCAAAGTAATTGGTGGGAGCAGAAAATGGATCGGATATTCACCATTTTTGGCTGAGTCATCAGTGCAAGGTAGAGAATGTACATGCAACTGTCTAATGAGAAACAAATGGAAAATTAATTCCAGTTTTTGGAGGACTCTACAATTGTTATTAGGAACCTCTGTAATCACAGTGAAGATATTTGTGCATGTGTTGAAAGTGCAGATGTTGTACCTGCACCGATATGGAGAAAGTGACAATATGGCTGCAGTGCTATTGTCCTCTCTATATGCTGATGTGATTGAATCTGAGCAGGTTAACAAAGGTCTTAGCAAATTTCTCAAATCAGCAGACGATTTGGCCTTGGATATCCCTGATGCAGTAGATGTTTTAGCATTATTTGTTGCTCGTGCAGTAGTTGATGACATACTTCCTCCGGCCTTTCTGACCAAAACATCGAAATCTCTACCAGAGGATTCGAAGGGAGTTGAAGTAATTCAGAAGGCTGAGAAAAGCTATTTATCAGCTCCTCTTCATGCAAAAATTATTGAACGTCGATGGGGTGGCAGCACCCACGTCACAGTAGAGGAAGTAAAAAAGAAGATAAGCGACTTACTAAATGATTATGTTCAAAGTGGGGACAAGGCAGAAGCTTGCCGGTGTATAAGAGATCTGAAGGTTCGTTTCTTTCATCATGAAGTTGTGAGGAGTTTGGAAGATCTTGGCAATGAACAGGCATGACCGAGAAAGTAGAATACATCTCCTCCTCAGATCAGCGCAACCAACTTCAGTTCATTATTCCAGATAATGGGCATGCCGTCCAACTTGGAAATAATGGGCTGATATCCCATCAGATCAAACAACCCGAAAATCCCTCATACAAGCGCGCAATTACAGCTCCAAATCCATCCAAGTGGCAGAATATGGTTGAAACTCTAGTTTGGAGAGCAAACTCATCATACAGAAGAATCGGAAACGCCAGAAGGACCAGCAATGGAAATTTTGAAGAGGATGGTTGTTCGTATTGCCTACACGCCAGACGATCATATTACTATGTTATCCCCACTTTACCGCTGTTTATTTTCTTTTCTAACAGCAGCATCTCACCTCTAATGCATTTTCTCTCCAAGCCCGCAAGAAGCTATATCTCTGAGGTTTATTCAAACAGAAAAGGTTGGCAGTGTCTGTGATAAGTGTGGGCAATTTGACATGGAGTGGAAATGGAAAGACCCCAATGACAGAGTTCCTTGCGTTTCTCTTTTCGAAGGCCAAGCTTTGTCCTCTCATTCTTACCAGGGGCTATGGAGGTGGAGATGAAGCCAGAATGATTCAAAGACATCTAATTGGTACTACTACAAAAATTGGATCAGGTCCAAACAGGTTGAATATTGCTGCATTCTTTTTTTTCAAAGATATGGTGTGATGGAATTTCATAGAAGAGGTGACAGTGCATAACATAATTGCCAGTTTAGGGAGTCCAAGGTGACTACTAACAAAATTGGGAATGGAATTGGAGTTGTCATTCTGGATGATGGCATGCAGAGTTCTTAGGAATGGGTTTTCAGGGTCTTTTGTTTCCCTTTTATGTCCCTAATGAAGAGAACAACATCCACACCAATTTTAGTCATTTCAAGAAGTAAGAAAGCATTGGAGCTTGTCCAAGGACTTGGAGATTGTAATGGTAAACTGTATAACCCTTTGGGGCAATAGAAGGTTGATACCACGTGGGCCATTAAGAGAATCTTTGATTGTGTTAAGACGTGCAGATATAATAGTCTTGCATCATACAGATTTGATATCAAAAGAAAAACATCAATCTATCATGGCTATGTTGGGATGTGTACTTGAGGAGGAAATACCTATTTCTGGTATCAGAATGGTTCCGTGCTATTTCTTCAGATTACAGTTCCAACCTTCAATGATTCCTTTGAACATAGTGCACAATATGGTTGTTTTGTGTGTTTCTGGCATTGGTTGTCTAGAGTCACTTTCGTTAGCCATACAAAAGAGCTTAAGATTGCAAATCTTTGCTTTTATTTTGTGTAGCTAGGTGCAGCACACGTTGACAGAGTAGATTTCAGTGACCATCACATTTTTCAAGATAAGGATTTGCAGATAGTACAACAGAAGTCAAGCAGAGACATGAGAAGACAATTGAAATAAACAAGCTACTAATGAAAGAGAATGCATCTTTGTATAAAAACTTAGACTTCTCAGATTTCAGTTGAAGGAACAAGCAGTCCCAGCAGCTAGACCACTTGGATTAGAGGCCCTTGCTCAAATTGTCACTTCTATGGAAGGAGAGTTGCAAGCTGAAACCCATCAGGAGGAGATTACAAGTCTAGTCATAGAGAAAGGAGCTTCATCTAAGAAGCCCTGAAGTCATTTACAAACATGCAGGTAATCAGAATTTTGATATTTTGATTTTTGAAATACTTCGGTTTTTCGGTGGTTTAGGCGAGCCCTCTAGTGCTCATTAACCACCGAAAAGAAGTGCTTTCGGTGGATAAGGTGCTTAAATCCAAATACTGTTAACCATCAAAAGCTGTTTTAACCAAAATATTCAAAATTTTGCCCAGATTCGAGATATTAAAGTTGGAATGATGTGAAATCTTCTGGAATAGGATGATTATGAATTATCAAATCAAGTCTAAACACTATTCTTGAAGAATAAAGTCAAAAAGAAGTTTTTTGACTATATTTGGTCATTTTTAAAAGACATAAATGCAAGTTGTAAACATTGTTGGGACTGAAAAGGATGAATGATTCCATGGCCCAATACTAAAGGCACAAGGTCTACTAAGTTCTTGGATCCCTCACAGGGAGGTATCCATCCCAGTTGGAGCCAGATGTTAGCGATAAAAAACGCACTGGCATTTTTGAAAGAACGATGCCTAATCTTGTAGGGAAAATTTCGATAGCTTCCTGGGCTCCAAATGTAGATTTGAAAGCACCATTGGAAAGCTTAGTATTTCTAGATGTCAATCGACTATTTAAGCACGCAAAACGGACTCTCCATGACTGAGAAATTTGATTTTGAAAAAATTTGTGCTTTCACCAGTGCAGAAGGCAGAATTATAACTAGTTAGCTGGTGAAAGCTCCGCCTTTCACCAACTAAGGAGCAGATTTTCAGGTAAATTAGCTGGTGAAAGCCTGTCATGGCCAGAATAGCCAAATTTTCGCCCAGATCAGGATTTTTTGGGTTTGATGGTTTGAAATCTTCTTCAATAAGCTGGGCATGAATTATCAAATCAAAATCTGAAGGCCATTCTTGGAGATGAAAGTCAAAAGGGAATTTTTTGACTAGATTTGGTCATTTTTCAAGGGAAAAATGATAGGGAACAAATGACACATCACCCAATTCGAATTTTATCTTTGGAGGACCAAATCAAACAGCCTTGGGAGGCTAAAACTGCACTTCATCAGCAATCTACTATTTTTAGAAATCATTAAATAGGACCTTTCCTATTTTGTTTTGATTTTCTATTCTAGATCCATTTTTATAGGATCTCATCCTACACTTGTTGTATCTGTTTTGATTTTGATTATTTTTAGTAAATCTGATCTATCTTTCAAGGATCTAGATTTCATTTTGTAAGGCTATAAAGCCAAAGACATTTGGAGCACTTGGGGGTTCAAATCTGGATACATTTTTGGGCTATGTACTTTGACACTATCTTGCCATATGAATGATAGTCTTCTTTTGCTACCATTGTCAGATTTTCTCATGTGTTACATTGCTCTGTAATTTGATTCAATTTAGCTCAGTTATTAAGAACTGTCATCTTCTTATTTAGCTCATAAATTTGAATTGAATGATCTCTTGCTATCTTGTATGACCCTCCATGTTAATGTACTTGGTTATCTAGAATAGTGTTCTTCATATCCCATTTCAATTATTGTATCTGATTATTGGTTTCTAAAAGCATTGGCTCATTTGGATGCATGATAATTTGTTCTTCTCATTAAGCCCTTGAGTTATCCCATTGATCCACATACTTTGCTTATCAAATTCTTAAGTTACCAAGCATTCTTAGCCTACAACCCTAAGGAGTTTCTTGGAGTGATAACACATGCATTATGTTTTAGAATGTAATCCAGAATTCTTATATAAATAGGCTTGCATTCCACTGCCCAATTATCAGCAGTGATTAAGGTTGTGACTTTGTTCTCCTGACAAAGTCTTTACAAAGTTCCTCCATAGGGAACTCCTTCAACATGCAACTCTTTCGTTGCATACCTATCACTATGTGGAGTGGCCTCAACTTCATTATCTCAGAGGTTTACTCAAAACTCCATAAGGGATATAAGCATGCATCTTTATTATGCATACAGATTATCCATCCACACATGTTCATTGATATGTTAACTTACATTCATAATGCACTTAACCACATGCATAATCATAAGCCTATGTGTGTCTACCATAGGTATACTTTACAGCTCACATGCATCTTTACTTTAAAATCATTTAACTTGTGATTGTTAACACACATTCTCATGCAATACTCAAAGGCATAATCATGTTGCCTTTTATCATAACAATAGAGTATCGTTGCTCATTTACTCTTTCATCTATTTGTATTATCTTTCCCTGAGGAAACGGAACACGTCCTCCTCAAGCTATTATTCAAAACAAACAGTCATGACTCTTCAAAATAGAGTCAGCCATCCATCCACAATATTTATTTAATATTGGCACATGAAATTATTTCCTTACATTTCACTTATTTGGGTAGTCATATCATGCCTTTACTATACATATACTCATCCATCATACGTGTGCATCACTTCCACATTTTATATCATTCCTTCATATCTATTTTGTCTTAATATTAGTGTTCATACTAAACAACCTTACAATGCATTCAATCCATGCACTCATGCATATACAAACATAGATAAATATTTAGCATGCAAGTTCGTTGCTTAGACCTTTTCCCATGTCATTCACACATGTGGACATTTCAACTTCCATATCCTTCCTCCGAGAGATATTACAACCATCCTTATTACAAGTCTCATGGGAATACTCAGTACTATGTTTACCTCTCTATTGAGAGCTTGTAGTCATTCACGTGGAAAGTATTGTAGACATATTCATCATTATGTTTCCCTTTCTACATGACAACAATCAACAAGAAAACACTCTTGCCTCAACTGCTATAAAATCATTTCACAACCCAAAAATACAGTCTCGACAATTTCAACAGTGCCAAGGCTACAATACAACCAATATAGTTTTTTTTTCCCTCAAACCATTCTTGGTCAACCGACATTTTTATCAAGGGAATCCCTTTCTAGATTCCCTCTCACTACTACTTGAGCATGCCAAGCCATACCTATATGGCTACCATCCACCTATGGATTTCAACCCAACCCATTGGTCATCTAAAAGTGCCCTAACACTTCCTTTACCACATTTGGGATCAACATTTCATTAACCATTCTACCTTATCCTCATAGTGTAATATACAATCAATATCATCCGCATTTTACTTATGCTACTATAAGCAGATCATCACTAACCATATGATCTATTGCATCACCATATCTTACATGCAATAACAAATTACAATAGGTCTATGTGCATGAAGCATTTTACCCATGCCTGCAATGCAGACGTATTCCACTTGCTTACCTCTTGCATTCCCATGCATAGACATGCCCTTAAGTTAATAGGGATATACACTCCCTTAGCACACCCATGAGCTTTTGAACTTGGTCATGTCACTTCACTTCTTCCATGAGGGTTATTCTCAGTCCATAGGACTCCTTTTTTCTTTGAAAAAAAAATGGTTATCCTAGTAGCAGGTTTCAGTTATTCACATCCAAGTCTTTCTATTACCACCAATAAGCATAATCCCACTACTGAAGGAGTGGCTATAATTCCCCCAAAACAATGTTATGATTCTTCTGTTGCTATCCAACATGATTCAATTTTTGTTGAGTAAAATCTCAACAAAATTTCTATCTGCAATCCTTCTCCTCAAGGAACTTATGTAGATAAGCTCCTTGCGAAAATAACCACTTTCAACAAGCTCATCTTAGCCTTGGTAAACTTGTCTTGTGATTGTTCTTCGACCCATCCAGTCCTAGTGTTTGAATCTTTCTCTGATAGATAGGATAGGGTAGGGTTCCCTCCCCTTAAATTTTTCTAAGAAAAAATATTTGATTATTTCGTGAGCCGAAGAAGGCCAAGTGTTGTAACCTGGATCTGATACCACTTCGTAACACACCCAACTCCTTAAGTTCCTTTTTAGGGATGGGGTATTAAATTTCGCTTTTTCTAAGTTGTCTTACTTCCTCCCTTTCATAGATCCATTGTCTTCTTCTCGACAAGAGATTTCTAAAGACAGTAACTTCGCCCAAAACAAAGCTCTAGAATGGAAGTTGTGACCTTCCCAAGTTCTCAGGTTTACATAGGCAACAACCCTTTCACTGCCACATGACACCTCATTTCTCTTGCCATCTGACGTGGGGATAACCTGGCATAGGCATAGCCTATCATGGTGGAACTTCAGTCCATGTATACCTATGTCCATCATCGCTCATACTTTCTTCTGGCGCATTCTACATCTACCTCAGATGACTATGGTATCGAGGAATATTCCCACTCGATACCATCCATTCGGAGTGTGATAAGTTTAGCAATTTTCACTACTCTGAATCTCAAGGTATTGAGAAATATTCCCTTCTCCTCGATGGACGACGTAGATTCACATCACAAGATCCCATCCAACATTGAGATCCATCCAGCGCATAAGGTTCACCTATCCAATTGGACCCCACTCACTCGTCGACCTGTTAATAATGGACATATGTCGTCCTAAGGGTGTCCTAGATTCATTGTGGGAAAGTTGCATCATCAATGATGTCAATACTTTGTCTCTTAACATAACATGTGGCTCGGTATCCATGGACCCATCACAACTCGCCATGTCACCATAGGGTGCACAGGTTTGCTTGGCCAAAGATTGGCGTTTGTCCATTTCCTATAGATTGATTAGGACACTTAATTAATACATTCTTAAAATACCGCTCCTCAGTATTTATTTATTAAGTCATCAATAGGGATAATTAACATTCACTAATTATTTACCCCTGTAAACACATTTTTACTTAGCCTAATAATTCACTTAAGGGACATTTTTGTAATGATTGTCTTATAAGCTAATTGATTATATTACAACATAATTACATTATGTTCTAATATAATTAATCAAACTGTAAAATGATTAAGCTTATTAACCTTGATTATTATATAAATCAGGGGACCTGACTTATAGATTTGCACACGTAATCTCTGCATAATTTAATATATATGAATATTGAGAAAGAAAATGAATTTAGAATATATTTAATATTATGTTAAGAACTAAATATCAATATAGCATAGAAAAACCTCAGAAAAAGTACTCAATGCCTTGAAAAAGAGATAGTTTCAGATAATAAGCCTCTTCGAGGGGGCAACGTCCTTTTACCCCACTTAAATGTTCAAGTACAAGATGATTCAAAATGAAAATGTCTCCT
>JASDQU010244174.1:23518-36016 GCA_032191745.1 Picea mariana | reverse complement strand
TAATACTTGTTTGTTCATTTTCCCTTCACCAGTTGTACTTGTTTCCATAATTGTTTTTTTAAGGATTACAAATCTATTAAGCAAATCAGATTTTTAAAGTGAGAAAAGTATTCCTCCTTTTCTCCTTCTTTGTTTCTGCAATCTAATTCATTTTGGGATTTTCCTTCTCTTTTCCTTGAGTAGTCTTGGTTAGGTTCACCTTAACCTTCTTGGACAATTCAGCATGCTACAACAACACGATTTTTTTTCACAATGAATTATGAACCTTTGCATTATGGACATTATTATTTAGAATAGTCAATTTCCATTTGTTAGTCTTCCATTCATGCATTATGTTTTAGAATGTAATCCAGAATTCTTATATAAATAGGCTTGCATCCCACTGCCCAATTATCAGCAGTGATTAAGGTTGTGAATTTGTTCTCCTGACAAAGTCTTTACAAACTTCCTCCATAGGTAACTCCTTCAACATGCAACTCTTTCGTTGCACACCTATCACTATGTGGAGTGGCCTCAACTTCATTATCTCCGAGGTTTACTCAAAACTCCATAAGGGATATAAGCATGCATATTTATTATGCATACAGATTATTCATCCACACATGTTCATTGTTATGTTAACTTACATTCATAATGCACTTAACCACATGCATAATCATAATCCTATGTGTGTCTACCATAGGTATACTTTACAACTCACATGCATCTTTACTTTAAAATCATTTAACTTGTGATTGTTAACACACATTCTCATGCAATACTCAAAGGCATAATCATGTTGCCTTTTATCATAACAATAGATTATCGTTGCTCATTTACTCTTTCATCTATTTGTATTAGCTTTCCCTGAGGAAACAGAACAAATCCTCCTCAAGCTATTATTCAAAACAAACAGTCATGACTCTTCAAAATAGAGTCAGCCATGCATCCACAATATTTATTTAATATTGGCACATGAAATTCTTTCCTTACATTTCACTTATTTGGGCAGTCATATCATGCCTTCACTATACATATACTCATGCATCATACGTGTGCATCAATTCCACATTTTATATCATTCCTTCATATCTATTTTGTCTTAATATCAGTGTTCATACCAAACAACCTTACAATGCATTCAATCCATGCACTCATGCATATACAAACATAGATAAATATTTAGCATGCAAGTTCACTTCTTAGACCTTTTCCCATGTCATTCACACATGTGGACATTTCAACTTCCATATCCTTCCTCCGAGAGATATTACAACCATCCTTATTACAAGTCTCATGGGAATACTCAGTACTATGTTTACCTCTCTATTGACAGCTTGTAGTCATTCACGTGGAAAGTATCGTAGACATATTCATCATTATGTTTCCCTTTCTACATGACAACAATCAACAATAAAACACTCCACCTTCACTTCATCTTGGAGATCACGATCTGTCAACGCGTGTCCTTCTAGATCTGACGATCCAGATTAAAAAAAAGCCCTTCTGGATTTGGGAGTTTCAACTCCTACACACTCTTTCCTCCCAGAGTGCTTTCACCCAAAGACTCAGATATGTTGACACGTACCCTCCTCACAACCAACAGCCAGTATCTACTTCGCCCTTTATTGATTCCTCTCTCTCCTTGATCATAATCGTCTTAAGTGCTTCTACCTCAGAGTTGTAGATCTTGCGCCACCTATCCCTCTTAACGATGAATGGTCCCTAATCACTTCAGGACTTCAGGAATTTGGCAAGTTCACTCTCCTGTGCACACAAAGGGTTAAGGCTCGTGCACTTTACCTTGGTTAGACGACTATCGATCCTCTGTGCTCAGATCTAACGGTTGGGATCTGTTATTCTCCTCTACGCTCTCCTTCCGATGTCTTGACGTCGATCTAGAGGTCTAGATCTCTTCCTTCACCTGATCTAACAGTGGTTGTCACTCCTACTGAGATTCTTTGTTCTCCCAAGATTGGGAAAATTTATAAGTGTTCAAAGGTTTCAGCCTCTGAACCTTCTACTACGAACCCAAATGTTTGGGTCTCAACTTGTGCTTCTCCTCCTAAGATTTGGGACTTGGAATAAGTTCATCTCCTGCGCACTCCTTGCAATATCTCTTCTGAGATTCTTGATTTACTCAGTCCCCTAAGGGTCTCGTCCCTTCTTCTCCCTTCAACAGATTCTTGTGCCCTCCTAGCAACCTCTCGCTCAAAGCACACCTTACTGAGCGTTTTCTATAGAGTGTTCAATAAATCTATGAGTATATTCCTCTGATATTCTTCTCCATGAACTTAGAGAGTTCTCCATGTGCACACTTACACCTGCTCGATGCCCACCTGGCAGAGCTCTACAGAGTTCTCAATGACTTTGTATCTCTATGCTTTCTTTGCACAGTTTCTCCTTGAAGGCATTCAACAACCTTGAGGTTCTTCTTGAGTTGTTATCGCTATGGTGTGCCCTCCTGACACGTTCTTTTTCTGACTCCACAAAGTTTAGATCCACACTCTTTATTCTAGCTATAGAACCTCCAATGTTCTATTGTGCACTCCTTGCACAGCCTAAAGAATCCATAAAGAAATTTCGAACTCAAACGAAGATAAAGAAATCCATCTTCCTACTGCAGATGAAATCTATAATACATCTACAACATACATTCATTAAACACATAAAACAACCATGTGCAGGGAAAAATATTGTCTTTTCATTAATATGAAAATCCGATTACAATATGTGTAGGCTGGACTACAATAGAGTCTCAGCTCTCTCGAGCTCTCTCAAAGAACTATTCTACCTCCTATTTATGAGCTTTTGAGCTTCTTAGTCTCTTCTCTTGGAATCCTCTTCTTTACTTTTGTCTCTCAGAATCCTCTCTACAAGAGACCTCCTTGAGCTTATCTTACCTATCACCTTAGTGCCATCACTATCTCAGTTAAGACACCTTATCCCTATGACTTCTTACAATGAATGAAGATCCAAACCTGACTAAGATCTAGACCTGCTTACAGTCAACCATTAAGGCGACCCTATCCACTACCTGTACAAAGGTATGGCTTGACTTTACTCAGCCTTACAACATAAATCCGTATAGGATTATTTTTCAAATTTAAAAATGGGACGGTTGGTGCCTCTCCCTTTACCTAATGCGTTCCTATGTGTTGGCTTGTTGGCGCATCTGCTGATGTGGAAGGATGCTCCTGCATCATACTCCACTGCTGCAAAAAATTCATGAGCTCTCCAGCTCTATTGAAATCCTCCTGGATCCCAAACTTCTCCTTGGAGTTGTCCTCCTGCTCCTCTGTTATGTTGTTGTTCTTGATGTTACTTCTTCCTTGCTGCTCTTGCAGGATTCCTTCTGTTCAGCTTCCTCATCCTGACAACTTCTTGTGCTGACCTCAACATTAGCCTCCTTATCTCCTCTATCACCCTATCCAGCTGCTCCAATGGTTGGTTCTCCTTATGCAGTCTTCGTTGCTGCAACTTCTCCTTATCGATGGGTAGATCATCTTGACCCCCCTTTCTATTTTCTCCATCTCCTATGGCCTTATCTTGCCACCTTGCTTCCGACTCCAGTTTTGCAGTCTCATCACTAAGATGCTGCTTAGCTTCCTCCTCTGACAGATTAGATTCTGTCAGCTTCTCTTGTGTTGGTTCTACTCCAACTTCTTCAAGTTGTTGCTTGGGTTGGTATGCTCCTTAACCTATTTCCAACCTGATCTGTTAGATGTGTTGGATTCGCACTATCAGCCTTCTCTCTAGGGCTTCCAATTCTTCATACAGCTTAGCAAAATCCATGTTGTCTGCTTCTCCTTCTGTTGCAGACTCCAGTGCTGCAGTCATCTCCTGTTCAGCTTCCTAGCTGAAATTTTTGAGCAATTCTGTTGAATTCTCTTCTCCTTTTGTTGGGGAAAACATCAGTTTCTGCTCCTTCTCTTTTATCCTCTTTGAAATTCTATGTTGGTTGTCCTTATGTTTTTTCACCTGTAACATTTATTCTATACTCTTCTTGGTTGCTTGGCGGCAATTTTTTTATTCCCCTAATGATCAGAATGCACCTCTGATCTTCCTCTTTGATGGTGGAAGTATTTAACTTCTCATATTCTTCATTCACATGGCCAACAAACCCACATGAATATTCATCTATCAGGACTCCTTGTTGATTTGAACTCACTTCTGAGCTCCTGAGGCTTTCAGACAGTCTCATTCTAATTCCCTTGCCCCCCTGGCAATCTAGGATTTCTCTCCTGCTCTCCTGGCAGTCTATGAGATCTTCAGTTGATCTCATCTCATTGCCCACCTGGAAATATGAATTTTTATCACTGCCCTCTTGGAAGTCTATGAGGTCCTCCATTGATCTCATCTAATTTCCCATCTGGCAATTTAAAAATTCATCTCTTCCCTCTTGGAATTTTATGAGACCTTTAACCGATCTCCCTTCCTCATCATTGAGGGTTTTTCCAACTTTTGGTTCACAGATGTAAACCATCTCCCCTTCTGTGTCACTGAGGTTTTCATCATGCCTTGGCCACCAACTTACTACCTGTTTCTTCTTTCTGACCAATAACTTTTGAACATGCCATTTTTCCTTCCTGTTTAGAGGCCATCCGTACCTCCAGTGTACCTTTTCCTCCTGTTGCATATTCAATGCTAACTTCTCCATCTTTATTCTTATATCATTGAGCTCTAGATCCATATATGTATTTCTTTTCTTCTTGTGGCCCTTTCTCTGACCACGTTCATGGCCTTCAGTAGCCATTTTCACCCTCTTCTTGCCCTCCTGGAAAGTTTGTGGATTACTCTGCATCCGAGAGCATCTCCAACTTTTCTGACAGCTCACCTGGATGTTCAATTTGTTGTCGCACAGGTGCATCCATTCTTTGCACAGAGAATCAATACTCTGTCTCTTCCTTCATCTATTGTCTATCGGAAAAATTAAACCTCTGATACTACTTGACGTAGTCAGACTATCTCCTTCATCTCCTTCGCTTGAAATCTACAGACGAAATCAAACTCTGATACCACCTGATGCATCCCCCCTCCCCTCTTGGGGGGTTCTGCAACCTCTCAGTCTAGGATCTTTCAATCTAGTGAGTCAGATCGACTCTTCGGGCTCCTGCTTGTACCCAAATCAACTTGTACAAGCCCCCTTCTCTCCTTAGACACGGATCCTATGGAACCCGCGGGCCCTTTCTCTAGTGCCCTTGGCACTTTTCAATTCGCAGGCGCTAGCTCCTTCTGTTAGGCCCCTTTCCTACTTGTGACCTCGGGCTATGAAATCACATGAACACGTGATTGCAAGGTGGCCAAAAGTGGTTTGAAACCACACTTCTCTTCTCCTTGTAACTAACTATCAATCACCATGTGTCCCTTTGGTAATACCATGGTTTCTATTGCGGCCCGCTCGAAGAATTTTAAAGTCCGAGCACTTTCTGGCCCCGCAATTAAGCGTGACCATTGATCTTCAATCTCGGGCGATGCCTCTTTATCAATGGCTACAGTATGTCCTCTATCTTCCTTTGTCAATTGTCAGTTAGCTACCCTTGTTCTCTTTCCGCACATGCTCCCATATCTCACGATCTATCGACGTGTGCCCTCCTCTCAAATCAACGACTACGATTGATTACACCCTTCGAGCTTCGGGAATTTCAAATCCCAACTCTCACTTTCACTAAAGTGGCTATCTTCTAAAGTGGAATATCTGCTAACACCTTTCCTTAGCAAGCAGATGGCTCAGATGAACTCCGACTCTCCAACCTTCGGGAGTTCTTGTTCAACACCCTCCTTCTTCTTCAGGAGAAACTTTCTCCGAAATGGCAGATCTTTTTCCACGTGTCCTCCTCAAATCGATGGTTGTAGCCCGCTTTGGGACTTCAGCCTTTGGAAATCTCAACTCTCAACTTCTCCATGCTCGCTTTTTCCTGGAGCGTTTTACCCGGAGTCCATGATCTAACCACGCATGTCCTCCCGCGGATCAATGACTCCCAGCTACTTAGACTATTTGAACTTTGGGAGTTTTAACACTCTACCTTTGCTTCCTCCTAGATCTTATGATCCATCAACATGTGTCCTTCTGGATCTGACGGTCCATATTTACTTCAACCCTTCAAGGTTTGGGAGTTTCAACTCTTGCACACTCGTTCCTCCTGAAGTGCTTTCACCCGAAGACTCAGATCTGTTGACACGTACCTTCTTGACAACCAACAACCAGGATCTGCTTCAGCCTTTAGTGATTTCACTCTCTCCTTGATCACAACCGTCCGAAGTGCTTCCACTCCAAAGTTGTATATCTTGCGCCACCTGTCCCTCTTGACGATGAATGGTTACTAATCACTTCGGGACTTTGGCAAGTTTTCTCTCCTGTGCACATAAAGGGTTAAGGCCCATGCACTTTACCTTGGTCGAACGAATGTCGATCCTCTGCGCTTAGATCTGACGGTCAGGATTTGTTCTTCTTCTCTACGCTCTCCTTCTAATGTTTGGACGTAGATCAAATGATCCAGATCTCTTCCTGTAGCTATTGTTCTTCTTTTCTGTGCTCTCCTTCTTATGTTTGGACATAGATCAAATGGTCCAGATCTCTTCTTGTAACTAATCTGACGACTGTTGTCGCTCCTCCTATAGAGCTTCTTCATTCTCCCGAGATTGGGAAAATTTATAAGTGTTCAAATGATTCCTCCTCTGAACCTTCTGTTGTGAGCCCGAATGTTTGGGTCTCGACTTGTGCTTCTCCTCCTGAGCTTTGGGACTTGGAATAAGTTTGTCTCATGTGCACTCTTTGCATTATCTCTTTTGAGCTTCTTGATTTACTCAGTCTCCTAAGGGTCTCGCCCCTTCTACTCCCTTCAACGGATTCTTGTGCCCTCCTAGCAAACTCTTGCTCAAATCACACCTTACTGAGCGTTTTCTATAGAGTGTTCAGTAAATATATGGGTATATTCCTCTGATATTCTCCTCCTTGAACTCAGAGAGTTCTCCGTGTGCACACTTGCACCTGCTCTATGCCCACCTAGCAGAGCTCTACAAAGTTCTCAGTGACTTTGTCTCTCTGTGCTTTCTCTGCACAGTTTCTCCTTGAAGGCATTTAAAAACCTTGAGGTTCCTCTTGAGTTGTTATCGATATGGTGCACCCTCCTGACACGTTCTTTTTCTGACTCCACAAAGTTCAGATCCACACTCCTTGTGCTGGCTACAGAACTGCCAATGTTTTATTGTGCACTCCTTGCACAGCCTAAAGAATCCAAAAAGATATTTCAAACTCAAATGAAGATAAATAAATCTATCTACCTATTGCAGATGAAATCTATCATACATCTACAACATACATTCATTAAACACATAAAACAACCATGTGCAGGAAAAACTGTTGTCTTTTCATTAATATAAAAATCTGATTACAATATGTGTAGGCTGGACTACAACAGAGTCTCAGCTCTCTCAAGCTCTCTCAAAGAACTATTCTACCTCCTATTTATGAGCTTTCGACCTTTTCAGGCTCTTCTCTCAGAATCCTCTTCCTAACTTTTATCTCTCAGAATCCTCTCTACAAGAGACCTTCTCGAGCTTATCTTATCTACCGCCTTAGTGTCATCACTATCTCAGTTAAGACACCTTATCCCTACAACTTCTTACAATGAATGAAGACCCAGACCTAACTAAGATCTAGACTTGCTTACAGTCAACCATTAAGGTGACCCTATCCACTACCTGTACAAAGGTATGGCTTGGTTTTACTCATCCTTACAACATAAATCCGTATAGGATTATATTTCAAATTTAAAAATGGGAGGGTTGGTGCCTCTCCCTTTACCTAATGCGTGCCTATGTGTTGGCTTGTTGGCGCATCTGCTGATGTGGAAGGATGCTCCTGCATCATACTCCACTCCTGCGAAAAATTCATGAGCTCTCCAACTCTATTGAAATCCTACTGGATGCCAAACTTCTCCTTGGAGTTGTCCTCCTACTCCTCTGTTATGTTGTTGTTGCTGATGTTACTTCTTCCCTGCTGCTCTTACAGAAGTCTTTCTGTTCAACTTCCTCATCCTGACAACTTCTTGTGCTGACCTCAACATCAGCCTCCTTATCTCCTCTATCACCCTATCTAGTTGCTCCAATGGTTGGTTCTCCTTATGCAGTCTTCGTTGTTGCATCTTCTCCTTATCGATGGGTAGATCATCTTGATCCCCCTTGCTATTTTCTCCATCTCCTATGGCCTTATATTGCCACCTTGCTGCCGACTCCAGTTCTGCAGTCTCATCACTGAGATGCTGCTTAGCTTCCTCCTCTGACAGATTAGCTTCTGTCAACTTCTCTTGTGTTGGTTCCACTCCAACTTCTTCCAGTTGCTCCTTGGGTTGTTATGCTCCTTCACCTGTTTCCAACCTAATCTGTTGGAAATTTTGGATTCGCACTATCACCCTTCTTTCTAGGGCTTCCAATTCTTCATACAACTTAGCAAAATCCATGTTGCCTGCTTCTCCTTCTGTTGCAAACTCCAGTGCTGCAGTCATCTCCTGTTCAGCTTCCTAGCTGAAAATTTTGAGCAATTATGTTGAATTCTCTTCTCCTTTTGCTGGGGGAAACATCAGTTTCTGCTCCTTCTCTTTTATCCTCTTTGAAAGTCTATGTTGGTTGTCCTTATGTTGTTGCACCTGTAACATTTATGCTATCCTCTTCTTGGTTTCTTGGCAGGAATTTTTTGATTCCCCTAATGATCAGAATGCACCTCTGATCTTCCTCTTTGATGGTGGAAGTATTTAACTTTTCTTAATCTTCATTCACATGGCCAACACACCAACATGAATATTCATCTATTAGTACTCCTTGCTGATTTGAACTCATTTCTGATCTCCTGAGACTTTCAGACAGTCTCATTCTAATTCCCTTGCCCCCTTGGCAATCTAGGATTTCTCTCCTGCTCTCCTGGCAGTCTATGAGATCTTCAGTTGATCTCATCTCATTTCCCACCTGGAAATATGAATTTTTATCACCACCCTCCTGGCAGTCTATGAGGTCCTCCATTGATCTCATCTCATTTCCCATCTAGCAATTTAAAAATTCATCTCTGCCCTCTTGGAATTTTATGAGACCTTTAACTGATCTCCCTTCCTCATCATTGAGGGTTTTTCCAACTTTTGGTTCACAGATGTAAACCATCTCCCCTTCTGTGTCACTGAGATTTTCATCATGCCTCAGCCACCTCCTTACTACCTATTGCTTCTTTCTGACCAACAACTTTTGAACATGCCATTTTTCCTTCCTATTTAGAGGTCATCCGTACCTCTAGTGTACCTTTTACTCCTGTTGCATATTCAATGCTAACTTCTCCATCTTTGTTCTTATATGAATGAGCTCCAGATCCATATATGTCTCGTTTTTCTTCTTGTGGCCCTTTCTCCGACCACGTTCATGGCCTTCAGTAGCCATTTTCACCATCTTCTTTCCCTCCTGGAAAGTCTGTGGATTACTCTGCATCCGAGAGCATCTCCAACTTTTCTGACAGCTCACCTGGATGTTCAATTTGTTGTCGCACACGTGCATCCATTCCTTGCACAGAGCATCAATACTCTGTCTCATCCTTCATTTGTTGTCTACAGAAAAAATTAAACCTATGATACTACTTGACGTAGTCAGACTATCTCCTTCATCTCCTTCGCCTAAAATCTACAGATGAAATCAAACTCTGATACCACCTGATGCATCCCCCCTCCCCTCCTAGGGGGTTCTGCAACCTCTCGGTCTAGGATCTTTCAATCTAGTGAGTCAGATTGACTCTTCGGGCTCCTTCTTGAACCCAAATTAACTTGTACAAGCCCCCTTCTCTCCTTAGACACAGGTCCTGTGGAACTCGCGGGCCCTTTCTCTTGCGCCCTTGGCACTTTTCAATTCGCAGGCGCTAGCTCCTTTTGTTAGGCCCCTTTCCTACTTGTGACCTCGGGCTATGACCTCACGTTAACACGTGATTACAGAGCGGCCAAAAGTGGTTTGAAACCACACTGCTCTTCTCCCCGTAATTCACTATCAATCATCATGTGTCCCTTTGGTAATACCGTGGTTTCTATTGCGGCCCGCTCTAAGAATTTTAAAGTCCGAGAACTTTCTGGCCCCGCAATTAAGCGTGACCGTTGATCTTCAATCTCGGGCGATACCTCTTTATCAATGGCTACAATATGTCCTCTATCTGCCTTGGTCAATTGTCAGTTAGCTACCCTTGTTCTCTTTTCGCACATGCTCCCATATCTCACGATCTATCGACGCGTGCCCTCCTCTCAAATCAATGACTACGATTGATTGCACCCTTCGAGCTTTGGGAATTTCAACTCTCAACTCTCACGTTCGCTGAAGTGGCTATCTTCTGAAGTGAAATATCTGCTGACACCTTTCCTTAGAAAGCAGATGGCTCAGATGAACTCTGACTCTCCGGCCTTCGTGAGTTCTTGTTCAACACCCTCCTTCTTCTTCCGGAGAAACTTTCTCCGAAATGGCAGATCTTCTGCCATGTGTCCTCCTCAAATCGATGGTTGTAGCTCGCTTCGGGACTTCGGCCTTCTTAAATCTCAACTCTCAACTTTTCCATGCTCACTTTTTCCCGGAGCGTTTTACCTGGAGTCCACGATCTAACGACGCATGTCCTCCCGTAGATCGATGACTCCCAGCTACTTCAACTATTCAAACTTTGGGAGTTTTAACACTCCACCTTCGCTTCCTCCTAGAGCTCACGATCCATCAACATGTGTCCTTCTAGATCTGACGGTCCAAATTTACTTCAACCCTTCGGGTTTGGGAGTTTAGACTTCTACACACTCGTTCCTCCTGAAGTGCTTTCACCCAAAGACTCATATCTGTTGACACATACCCACCTGACAACCAACGACCAGGATCTGCTTCGGCCTTCGGTGATTTCACTCTCTCCTTAATCACAACTGTCTGAAGTGCTCCCACTCCGGAGTTGTAGATCTTGCGCCACCTGTCCCTCTTGATGATGAATGGTTCCTAATCACTTCGGGACTTTGGCAAGTTCACTCTCCTGTGCACATAAAGGGTTAAGGCCCATGCACTTTACCTTGGTCGGACGACTGTCGATCCTCTGCGCTTAGATCTGACAGTCGGGATTTGTTCTTCTCCTTTGCGCTCTCCTTCTGATGTCTGGATGTAGATCAAATGGTCCAAATCTCTTCCTGCAGCTAATCTGACGACTATCGTCGCTCCTCCTCCTGAGCTTCTTCGTTCTCCCGAGATTGGGAAAATTTATAAGTGTTCAAAGGTTTCGTCCTCTGAACCTTCTGTTGTGAGCCCGAATGTTTGGGTCTTGACTTGTGCTTCTCCTCCTGAGCTTTGGGACTTGGAATAAGTCTGTCTCATGTGCACTTCTTGCGTTATCTCTTCTGAGCTTCTTGATTTACTCAGTCTCCTAAGGGTCTCGGCCCTTCTTCTCCCTTCAACAAATTCTTGTTCCCTCTTAGCAACCTCTCACTCAAAGCACACCTTACTGAGCATTTTCTACAGAGTGTTCAGTAACTCTGTGAGTATCTTCCTCTGATATTCTTCTCCTTGAACTCAAAGAGTTCTCTATGTGCACACTTGCACCTACTCGATGCCCACCTGGTAGAGATCTACGGAGTTCTCAGTGACTATGTCTCTTTGTGCTTTCTTTGCACAGTTTCTCCTCGAAGGTATTCAACAACCTTGAGGTTCCTCTTGAGTTGTTATCACTCTGGTGCGCCCTCCTGACATGTTATTTTTCTAACTCCACATAGTTTAGATGCACACTCCTTGTGCTGGCTACAGAACCTCCAATGTTCTACTGTGCACTCCTTCCATAGCCTAAAGAACCCATAACGATATTTCGAACTCAAACAAAGATAAAGAAATCTATCTTCCTACTACAGATGAAATCTATCATACATCTACAACATACATTCATGAAACACATAAACACATAAAACAACCATGTGCAAGAAAAAATGTTGTCTTTTCATTAATATGAAAATCCGATTACAATATGTGAAAGCTGGACTACAACAGAGTCTCATCTCTCTCAAGTTCTCTCAAAGAACTATTCTACCTCCTATTTCTGAGCTTCTGAGCTTCTCAGGCTCTTCTCTCATAATCATCTTCCTAACTTTTGTCTCTCAAAATCCTCTCTACAAGAGACCTCCTCGAGATTATCCTCTCTACCGCCTTAGTGCCATCATTATCTCAGTTAAGACACCTTATCCCTACGGCTTATTACGATGATTGAAGATCTAGACCTACTTACAGTCAACCATTAAGGAGACCCTATCCACTACCTGTACAAAGGTATGGCTTGGCTTTACTTAGCCTTACAACATAAATCTGTATAGGATTATATTTCAAATTTAAAAATGGGAGGGTTGGTGCCTCTCCCTTTGCCCAATGTGCGCCTATGTGTTGGCTTGTTGGCGCATCTGCTGATGTGGAAGGATGCTCCTGCATCACTTTCTTGTCTCATATGTCCAATGGTAAAATCTGAAAAGGTATGCACATGATATATAAAAGATT
>JASDQU010244174.1:0-20731 GCA_032191745.1 Picea mariana | reverse complement strand
AGCTCTGATACCACTGTAATGTTCTTGACTTGGCTAGTCTAGGAAACATTGCTAATGTGTGTGTAGGATCAAAGGTTTACAGCATATAAATGATCATACAAATAATAAATGTGACAAAGGACTGCAAAGTTTGTATTATGATATCTCTGTGGATTACAAAATTGTCGAATACGGCTAAATAAACTGACAATACTCGACTAGATCAACAGAGAAAGGATCTTAGCCGAAATACAAATAAGCAACTGCAGATGAATAAAATAACAACACTCGGCTAGATCAAAAGACAAAAGGATCTTAGTCAGAATACAAATAAGTAACTAAAAGATAATACCCAGAGCTGATGAATATGGACCCCAGGTGGATACCCCTGGGGAATGCACCCCTCTTCTTCTGGCAAAATGTGTCCTAGTGATTCCATCGTCGGAATTGGATGAGATATGTCTCAAAATTACCGCCTTGGTCTACTGGGAAATGGGTCAGAAGGGTTTCCCTGAATCTGGTTTGATGCTCGCTCTGGAACCCCAAATGTGCCCGCCAAAAGTGTTGCACGTGTAAGTCTGGAAAACGCGTCCTAGTTGATTCCTCCATCGAAATCTGATGAGGAACCAGGCAAAAGATGTGCCTTTCCCTCCTCTCAAATGGGTCGGAGGGAAATCTCAAAATTCTCCCTGGATGGGATAATTCGACTAAAACCCTCTCAGAAGTTGCGCCCTCAGTCTAGATGAATGCGCCCTTGCTGCTGGACACTGTATAACTGTTGTTGAAGAATGATGGAAGACCTGAATGATCTTCCCGGTGACTAGGGTGTGTCTCTCAACACCGAAATCATCCAACTAACATCTTCCTCCTGGAATCCACTGAACTATCTCTCCTGAGATGCGCCTCTCTCCTCAATGACAAGTCATAATCTGCATAATGATGAATTAGGTCGTTGACCCTTCCTTTATAGCTTTCCAAAACCCTAAATCATGCTGAAACCCTAATTCACTGTTGACTTCTATTTTTAGCTCATAATGACTTAAAAGTGTTGTTAACCCTTGTTAGCTCAATGTCACTTTCCGAATATAACACCTGTGACTAGAGTGACCTCTAGTAACCCTGTTTACCCCTCTTTGGCCCTGGCTATAGTCTAACAGGGTGGTTTAGACCATTAAGCCTCCTTTTCTGAAGCTCCTATTTGGAAAGGGACATTACAGAAATACCACAAACTTATATTTGAAATCATGTTAAGTATTTGTATCAAACAACAATTTTTAAGACTTGACATTTTTTGATCCTGTATTTCAACATGCAGAAGGTATACCATGTTGTATATAGTGTTTTCATATTGAAGTTTTAGCAGATTGAAGAAAATATTTTATGTATCTCTAAATATATTTTCCAATGCCATTTTTTTTGTTGTTATAAGTTCTCTATGAAAGGTTGATTTTGCTATCAATGTTGTAATATAGGATTTATTATTATTTTTTGTCAATGATGCGCAAGTGACACATGTATTCGTATTGTCGCCTAATTTTCAAGGTAGCAACAAAATATAAATGGCTTGTTGCCTAAAATAAACCATATATATATATATTTTATAAATACAATGTATTCACCAAATAATTTGATAGGTTATGACATATATAAGGATACTATTAAAAATATCATTAAATCAAAATTTAAGGAGAAAATGTGGTGTGACAAAGAGTTAGAGGAATAAATACAATTAAGGTATTATAAGGATGTAATCAACCCTAATCTAGAAGATGAAAATTATCTTTGTGTTTTGACAAGTGTAAAGAAAAAATAAGCATTTCTAAGATAAGAACAAATTCTCACAAGCTAAGCATTTCTAAGATAAGAACAAATTCTCACAAACTAAGCATTTCTAAGATAAGAACAAATTCTCACAAGCTCCATAGTGAAATTGGGCGTTGGTCAATTCCTAAAACACTATGGGATGAAAGAGTGTGTCACCTTCATGACACTAAGAAGATTGAAGATGAAAAACACTTTCTCTTAGATTGTCCAGCCTATACCCAGATTAGATCTCAATTTCAAAATATTTGTCACAGCACCAACCTTCCTAACTTTTTAACTCAACACAACTATAGTGATCTTGGAAATCTTATGTTAATGCTTTTCGAGCACATAAACAAAATTCTAAAGAATTGAAATAATCCTTTATCCTTTTAAAGTTCGATAAACCAATTCAGTCTCAATATATGTTAATCATAATCATCAATTTGGGAAAAAAACATTACTTCAAAAGATAAAAAATTAAACAAGGGTCTCATATAAAATGCCCTGCACTTACTCGTAAAATATAAGTTCATGGAAACCTACGATCAAGGTTTTGTTTAAATTTAGGTGTGATCATACTTAAGAGTATATAGTATATTTCCTTATTTTTTACATTATTTTTATTTTTTAATATCCGCATAGTTTTTTTCTTTCAAAGAATTTTAAGAGGTTTATTTTAAAATTGGTCAAAAAAAAATTAACTTTTAAAATGATATTATTTTATTTTTTAAGAGAAAAAGTTATATTGATATTTTAGAAAGAAGTTAATTACATAGAGTTTGTGTTGGGTCGGTTCACCACTTAAAAAACAAAAAAATAATTTACAATTTCATTAAAAAAATCTTTAAAATAGTATTATTTATAATCAAATATAGAAAGAATATTGGGAAGATAATGTTCTTCGAGAGACGATCAAAATAATGAAAACAAGTGGTCCATCTAGTATTCCTAATGAAATTGGTGTTATGTTTTATATATATTTTTAATGTGTCAATATGGGAAACCACCATTAACCATATGACAAACATTAAAAATCTTATTAAATCTTTACAGTAAATATTTAAGAAAAACAAGCACTTCTTACTTTGTAAAATTTCATTCAACATTGATCATAGTTATAAATGTTTTTTAATCTTTATTTTTATTTAAAAGTAGTTGAAGGATATAYTGACGAGGAATATTTGTTGTATAAGCCTTTTGGAGATACTTACAAAGTCAAGATGAGAGTACGATATTCTCCATCCACCGTGAAAAAAGCAAAAGGTGAAGGAACAAATTGCATGGGTTTCCAGATTAAAGATACCAATTTTACCACACGAAGGAAACGAGGAGGGAGGCCCCACCAGACATGCGGTCCACCTAACATGCTATGAATCGTTGAGGACGTCTTGAGAAGTTTCTAAGAACTCTATAGGTTTGAATGGACTTGAGTGTACTTTATGGATTTCATTCCTTTTTTAATTTGAAAATATGTGGGAAAATATAATATGTTTTTTTTTATTATTATTCTATTTCTATGTTTCTATCTTTATTTTATTTATACATTGTCTTGTTTTTTGTCTTTTATCTTCGTTAGCATATATTGATAAGTTAGAGGGTTGTTTGAAAGAAGCAGGTCGTGTCGGCCCAACTTTAGCTGGTGTAGTCATCGTTCTTCTTCTTTACGTTGATGATATTGTTTTTATGGTGATGGATCCCTATGATTTTGACAATCAACTAAAAATTCTCGTGGATTTTGCTCTAGTACAAGTATTACTATTAACACTGACAAAACGAAGATTATGATGATTAAATGCAAAAATATTACTTACACTAATTTCATGTATGGCAATAACATCTTGGAGGAAGTGACTTCATACAAATATCTCATAATCGATCTTCATCACAAGCTTGACTGGAACTATAACATTCAAGCTTAACTGGAACTATAACATTGAGAAAATGATAAATGGAGGGTGRAAAACTTATTATGGACATGAAATCAAYGGACGCTTGTCTATGTGATAAGAATAAAYTCCTCTTTAAGACTCTCATCACTCTTGTTATCTTATATGGTTGTGAAGTTTGAGGCTACAACATCTATATAGAATCATGGAAAAAAAAGAGCAAATCCAAAAGTGTTATTCTAACATATAATCTCAAAATTAAAGGCAATACAYCATATCCTATCCTCCTCGTAGAAGTGAGTCTTCCCACCATTGAAAGCACGACTATGACTAGGTATCTAATGTACAAGAACAAGATAAACAACAAGACAAGAGATTTCTCAAGATTGCTTAAAGCTCTAGTCAAAACCACCCATGGCTCAAGCGGGGATGACATAAAGATGCCAAGTCTTTGCTAAATCATTGGGGAATCAAGGAAGAGGTCACTCTATAGAGTAACGATAATATTAAAAATATTATTACATCTAAATGTACGAAGAAATTGTGGTGCGATAAAGAATTAGAGGATAAAAAAAAATTAAGTCTATACCATAAGGAGATGATCAACCCTAATCTAGAAGATGAAAAGTGTCTATCTGTTTTGACTAGCACAAAGATGAAAATCAACATTGCTAAAAAAAGAACAAATTCTCACGGGCTCCATAGTGAAACGATGCATTGGACAATTCCTAAAACGTCACGGGTCGAAAGAATTTGTCATCTTTGTGACACTAAGAGGGTTGAAGATGAAAAACACTTTCTCTTAGAATGTTCTGCATACACCCACATTAAATCACAATTTCAAAATATTTGTTACAATACCGTCCTTCATAACACTTTAACTTAGCAAAACTATAGTGATTTAAGAACGCTTCTCTTAAAGTTTTTTTAACACAAAAATAAAATGTTGAAACATACCAAGTACTTCGTTACCTTTCTTAAGATTCAATAGACCAAATTTGATCTCAATTAAGTTCACCATTATCAACATCATAAAATTAATAAAAAAAATTAAAACAAATAATAAAAAAGTTATACAACCTTGAAAAACAAAACTTTATATCCAATTTGTTCAATTTTTTTTAATAAATGTTACAAAATTTATTGATAAAATAATAATAATATTTTGTTAAAAAATAAATTTTAACTCAATATTGTTTAAAAAAATTAATTAAAATTAAATTTTGATAAATTTCTCGCTTCATTACTACTAAATCACAATACACCAGAACCACCCTTTCATAAAGCCAATACACTTTTACAAGGGTGGTGGTGTGAGAATAAAGTGCAATACATGGTGACGTGGCAACAAAGGAAAGATAAAGTTACTAATATCTTAGTAGGATTGGAATATTTTGGATATGTGCATTCAACTTTAGATTTAGAGGGCCGATTTGGTTGAATGTGAACATGAGGATCTGATCTATCTATCAATATGACGACCGGTGATGACTCACCACGAGGATGACACTAATTATGTGTATGCTTGCAGAGCAATTATAACACGTTACTAAAACTGGCTAATCAGTGGCACTAGCGGTGAGTATCATGACACGTGTAATTAATAGGAGCATCATGAGTTGTTCTCTAGTATTTCAATTTGTCAAAAGGCAGTGGTTGTCAAGAATCGCACCATGGTGGATTAGAAATCGTTCTTTTGATATTTCTTAAATCAAATTTCAATTTCAAATCTTTGTTATCATGACAATAATTTGTTGAGAAAATTATTTATGTTTGGAATTTTTTTGGAAAAAATGATTTAAATTGTACATTTTTTTTATACTAAACAAATATATCCCAATATACCTCCTAACAAAACAATATATTTACATTATTTAATAATGTAGGGAAAATCACTTAACTCATGAACTAGGAGAGGGCATGGAATCATAACTATGAGAATCATGGTTTAAAAAGTTGCCACCTAGTTTGGTACCAATATCAAGGAAGCTTAGGGAGAAGGGTTTTGGCATGCGTAAAAATATTAAATGCTCTACTTCTAATCATATTTGCTTGATTCACTTTGAAAGCGTATGAAAGAATATAAAGGTAACATGATTTTACTTTTTTCCCTTGGTGTGTTTAATTTATTCCAACAAGTAATGGAAAAAAAATAAAAATAAATACCAATGATTTGAAACTTTTATTTTAATCACTCCTTTTTTCCAAAAGAAAAACAAATTCTTTTATTCCTCTTTTTCTTTGGTGAAAATAAAGATGTAGAGAAATGTTACTTATTCTTCTTTTTTGTTTGGGAAAAGGAAAGAGAAATGTTACTTATTTTTGTTTAGATTTTTTTATTTTTTTCTATTTAAAAAAGGGAATGAATGCCATTGTCTATATATGTCTATATATGAAATAAAAAAAATATATGAAAATAATAACATCAAAGATTGAGGAGAGAGTCTCTAATGGTTGCTTGCTCGTTATCGTTAATATGGGTGAAGAATATACAAATAAGATAAATAATAGTGAAGTTTCAAATTTTTCCTTGAAGATAATGAGATATGTGAAAACAATATAAAGATATAAAAAATAAAATAGTTCAATTTGTGGGAGATATAAATTTTGCATACGAGCTTTGATTTATACGATTTTTGCATTGTTGGAAAGGTTGCAATGTGTAGAATAACGTCAAAGGGTCCCAACGCATAGATTGCAGTGGCATAGAATATATATATATATATATATATATATATATATATATATATATATATATATATATATATATATGATTAAGTATTATAATATTTTATAATATCATGTGCATACCTTTTCGGAGTTTACCATTGGACATATGAGACAAGAAAGTGATGCAGGAGCATCCTTCCACATCAGCAGATGCGCCAACAAGCCAACACATAGGCGTGCATTAGGTAAAGGGAGAGGCACCAACCCTCCCATTTTTAAATTTGAAATATAATCCTATACAGATTTATGTTGTAAGGCTGAGTAAAGCCAAGCCATACCTTTGTACAGGTAGTGGATAGGGTCTCCTTAATGGTTGACTGTAAGTAGGTCTAGATCTTCAATCATCGTAATAAGCCGTAGGGATAAGGTGTTTTAACTGAGATAATGATGGCACTAGGGCGGTAGAGAGGATAATCTCGAGGAGGTCTCTTGTAGAGAGGATTCTGAGAGACAAAAGTTAGGAAGAGGATTATGAGAGAAGAGCCTGAGAAGCTCGGAAGCTCAGAAATAGGAGGTAGAATAGTTCTTTGAGAGAGCTTGAGAGAGATGAGACTCCGTTGTAGTCCAACTTTCACATATTGTAATCAGATTTTCATATTAATGAAAAGACAACAATTTTTCCTGCACATGGTTGTTTTATGTGTTTATGTGTTTCATGAATGTATGTTGTAGATGTATGATAGATTTCATTTGTAGTAGGAAGATAGATTTCTTTATCTTCGTTTGAGTTCGAAATATCGTTATGGGTTCTTTAGGCTATGCAAGGAGTGCACAGTGGAACATTGGAGGTTCTGTAGCCAGCACAAGGAGTGTGCATCTGAACTATGTGGAGTTAGAAAAATAACGTGTCAGGAGGGCACACCAGAGTGATAACAACTCAAGAGGAACCTCAAGGTTGTTGAATACCTTCAAGGAGAAACTGTGCAAAGAAAGCACAAAGAGACATAGTCACTGAGAACTCTGTAGAGCTCTGCCAGGTGGGCATCGAGCAGATGAAAGTGTGCACACGGAGAACTCTTTGAGTTCAAGGAGAAGAATATCAGAGGAAGATACTCACAGAGTTACTGAACACTCTGTAGAAAATGCTCAGTAAGGTGTGCTTTGAGTGAGAGGTTGCTAGGAGGGAACAAGAATCCGTTGAAGGGAGAAGAAGGGTTGAGACCCTTAGGAGATTGAGTAAATCAAGAAGCTCAGAAGAGATAACGCAAGAAGTGCACATGAGACAGACTTATTCCAAGTCCCAAAGCTCAGGAGGAGAATCACAAGTCGGGACCCAAACATTCCGGCTCGCAACAGAAGGTTCAGAGGATGAAACCTTTGAACACTTATAAATTTTCCCAATCTTGGGAGAACGAAGAAGCTCGGGAGGAGGAGCGACAACAGTCGTCAGATTAGCTGCAGGAAGAGATCTGGACCGTTTAATCTACGTCTAGACATCAAAAGGAGAGCGCAGAGGAGAAGAACAAATCCCGACCGTCAGATCTAACGCAGAGGATCGATAGTCGTCTGAACAAGGTAAAGTGCATGGGCCTTAACCCTTTATGTGCACAGGAGAGCGAACTTGCCAAAGTCCCGAAGTGATTAGGAACCATTCATCATCAAGAGGGACATGTGGCGCAAGATCTACAACTCTGGAGTGGGAGCACTTCGGACAGTTGTGATCAAGGAGAGAGTGAAATCACCGAAGGCAAAAGCATATCCTGGACGTTGGTTGTCAGGAGGGTACGTGTCAATAGATATGAGTCTTCGAGTGAAAGCACTTCGGGAGGAACGAGTGTGCAGAAGTTGAAACTCCCAAACCCGAAGGGCTGAAGTAAATATGGATCGTCAGATCCAGAAGGACACATGTTGACGAATCGTGAGCTCTAGGAGGAAGCGAAGGTGGAGTGTTAAAACTCCCGAAGTTCGAATAGCCGAAGTAGCTGGGATTTGTCGATCCGTAGGAAGACATGCGTCGCTAGATCGTGGACTCCGGGTAAAACGCTCTAGGAAAAAGCGAGCATGGAGAAGTTGAGAGTTGAGATTTACGAAGGACGAAGTCTCGAAGTGGGATACAACCATCGATTTGAGGAGGACACGTGGTAGAAGATCTGCCATTTCGGAGAAAGTTTCTCTGGAAGAAGAAGGAGGGTGTTGAACAAGAACTCCCGAAGGCTGGAGAGTCGGAGTTCATCTGAGCCATTTGCTTGCTAAGGAAAGGTGTCAACAGATATTCCACTTTAGAAGATAGACACTTCAGCGAAAGTGAGAGTTGAGAGTTGAAATTCCCGAAGCGCGAAGGGCGCAATCAATCGTAGTCATTGATTTGAGAGGAGGGCACGCGTCGATAGATCGTGAGATATGGAAGCATGTGCGTAAAGAGAACAAGGGTAGCTAACTGAAAATTGACCAAGGCAGATAGAGGACATGTTGTAGCCATTGATAAAGAGGCATCGCCCGAGATTGAAGATCAATATTCATGCTTAATTGCGGGGCCAGAAAGTGCTCGGACTTTAAAATTCCTAGAGCGGTCCGCAATAGAAACCACGGTATTACCAAAGGGACACATGACGATTGATAGTGAATTACGGGGAGAAGAGCGGTGTGGATTCAAACCACTTTTGGCCACCCTACAATCATGTGTTCACGTGAGGTCATAGACCGAGGTCACAAGTAGGAAAGGGGCTTAATAGAAGGAGCTAGTGCCCGCGAATTGAAAAGTGCCAAGGGCGCTAGAGAAAGGGCCCGCGGGTTCCACAGGACCTGTATCTAAGGAGAGAAAGAGGCTTGTACAAGTTAATTTAGGTTCAAGCAGGAGCCCGAAGAGTCGATCCGACTCACTAGATTGAAAGTTTCTAGACTGAGAGGTTGCAGAACCCCCCCAGGAGGGGAGGGGGGATGCATCAGGTGGTATCAGAGTTTGATTTCGTCTGTAGATTTCAGACAAAGGAGATGAAGGATATAGTCTGACTACGTCAAGTAGTATCAGAGGTTTAATTTTTCCTGTAGACAACAGATGAAGGAGGACACAGAGTATTGATGCTCTGTGTGAAGAATGGATGCACGTGTGTGACAACAAATTGAACATCTAGGTGAGCTGTCGAAAAAGTTGGAGATGCTCTTGAATGCAGAGTAATCCACAGACTTTCCAAGAGGGCAAGAAGAGGGTGAAAATGGCTACTGAAGGCCATGAACGTGGTCGGAGAAAGGGCCACAAGAAGAAAAGCAAGACATATATGGATCTGGAGCTCATTGATATAAGAACAAAGATGGAGAAGTTAGCATTGATTATGCAATAGGAGGAAAAGGTACACTGGAGGTACGGATGGACTCTAAACAAGAAGGAAAAATGGCATATTCAAAAATTAATGGTCAGAAAGAAGCAACAGGTAGTAAGGAGGTGGCTGAGGTATGATGAAAACCTCAGTGACACAGAAGGGGAGATGGTTTACATGTGTGAACCAAAAGTTGGAAAAACCCTCAATGATGAGGAAGGGAGATCAATGAAAGGTCTCATAAAATTCCAAGAGGGCAGAGATGAATTTTTAAATTGCCAGATGGGAAATGAGATGAGATCATTGGAGGACCTCATAGACTGCCAGGAGGGCAGTGATAAAAATTCATATTTCCAGGTGGGCAATGAGATGAGATCAACTGAAGATCTCATAGACTGCTAGGAGAGCAGGAGAGAAATCCTAGATTACCAGGGGGGCAAGGGAATTAGAATGAGAATGTCTGAAAGTCTCAGGAGCTCAGAAGTGAGTTCAAATCAGCAAGGAGTGCTGATAGATGAATATTCATGTGGGTTTGTTGGCCATGTTAATGAATATTATGAAAAATTAAATACTTCTACCATCAAAGAGGAAGATCAGAGGTGCATTCTGATCATTAGGGGAATCAAAAAATTCTTGCCAAGCAACCAAGAAGAGGATAGAATAAATGTTACAGGTGCAACAACATAAGGACAACCAACATAGACTTTCAAAGAGGATAAAAGAGAAGGAGCATAAACTGATGTTTTCCCCAGCAAAAGGAGAAGAGAATTCAACAGAATTGCTCAAAATTTTCAGCCAGGAAGCTGAACAGGAGATGACTGCAGCACTGGAGTTTGCAACAGAAGGAGAATCATACAACATGTAATTTTCTAAGCTGTATGAAGAATTGGAAGCCCTAGAGAGAAGGGTGATAGTGCGAATCCAAACCATCCAACAGATCAGGTTGGAAACAGGTGAAGGAGCATACCAACCCAAGGAGCAACTGGAAGAAGTTGGAGTGGAACCAACACAAGAGAAGCTGACAAAAGCTAATCTGTCAGAGGAGGAAGCTAAGTAGCATCTTAGTGATGAGACTGTAGAACTGGAGTCGGCAGCAAGGTGGCAAGATAAGGCCATAAGAGATGGAGAAAATAGCAAGGGGGATCAAGATGATCTACCCATCGATAAGGTGAAGATGCAACAATGAAGATTGCATAAGGAGAACCAACCATTGGAGCAGCTGGATAGGGTGATAGAGGAGATAAGGAGGCTGATGTTGAGGTCAGCACAAGAAGTTGTCAGGATGAGGAAGTTGAACAGAAGGAATCCTGCAAGAGTAGCAGGGAAGAAGTAACATCAACAACAACAACATAACAGAGGAGCAGGAGGACAACTCCAAGGAGAAGTTTGGGATCCAGTAGGATTTCAATAGAGATGGAGAGCTCATGAGCAGGAGCTCATGAATTTTTTGCAGTAGTGGAGTATGATGCAGGAGCATCCGTCCACATCAGCAGATGCACCAACAAGCCAACACATAGGCATGAATTAGGTAAAGGGAGAGGCACCGACCCTCCCATTTTTAAATTTGAAATATAATCCTATACGGATTTATGTTGTAAAGCTGAGTAAAGCCAAGCCATACCTTTGCACAGGTAGTGGATAGGGTCACCTTAATGGTTGACTGTAAGCAGGTGTAGATCTTAGTCAGGTCTAGATCTTCATACATTGTAAGAAGTCGTAGGGATAAGGTGTCTTAACTGAGATAGTGATGGCACTAAGGCGGTAGATAAGATAAGCTCGAGGAGGTCTCTTGTAGAGAGGATTCTGAGAGATAAAAGTTAGGAAGAGGATTCCGAGAGAAGAGCTTGAGAAGCTCAAATCTCATAAATAGGAGGTAGAATAGTTCTTTGAGAGAGCTTGAGAGAGCTGAGACTCTGTTGTAGTCCAGCCTGCACATATTGTAATCGGATTTTCATATTAATGAAAAGACAATAGTTTTTCCTGCACATGGTTGTTTTATGTGTTTAATGAATGTATGTTGTAGATGTATGATAGATTTCATCTGCAGTAGGTAGATAGATTTCTTTATCTTCATTTGAGTTCGAAATATCTTTATGGATTCTTTAGGCTGTGCAAGGAGTGCACAATAGAACATTGGTGGTTCTATAGCCAGCACAAGGAGTGTGGATATGAAATTTGTGGAGTCAGAAAAAGAACGTGTCAGGAGGGTGCACCATAGTGATAACAACTCAAGAGGAACCTCAAGGTTGTTGAATGCCTTCGAGGAGAAACTGTGCAGAGAAAGCACAGAGAGACAAAGTCACTGAGAACTCTATAGAGCTCTGCCAGGTGGGCATCGAGCAGGTGTAAGTGTGCACATGAAGAACTCTTTGAGTTCAAAGAGAAGAATATCAGAGGAATATACTCATAGATTTACTGAACACTCTATAGAAAACACTCAGTAAGGTGTGCTTTGAGCGAGAGGTTGCTAGGAGGGCACAAGAATCCGTTTAAGGGAGAAGAAGGGCCGAGACCCTTAGGAGACTGAGTCAATCAAGAAGCTCAGAAGAAATAATGCAAAGAGTTCACATGAGACAGACTTATTCCAAGTCCCAAAGCTCAGGAGGAGAAGCACAAGTTGATACCCAAACATTCGGGCTCGCAACAGAAGGTTCAGAGGATGAAACATTTGAACACTTATAAATTTTCCCAATCTCGGGAGAACGAAGAAGCTCGGGAGGAGGAGCGACAAAAGTCATCAGATTAGTTGCAGGAAGAGATCTGGACCGTTTGATCTACGTCCAAACATCAGAAGGAGAGCGTAGAGGAGAAGAACAAATACTGACTGTCATATCTAAGCGCAGAATATCGACAGTCGTCTGACCAAGGTAAAGTGCATGGGCCTTAACCCTTTATGTGGACAGGAGAGCAAACTTGCCAAAGTCCCGAAGTCCCGAAGTGATTAGTAACCATTCATCATCAAGAGGGACAGGTGGCACAAGATCTACAACTCTGGAGTGGAAGCACTTCAGACGATTGTGATCAAGGAGAGAGTGAAATCACTGAAGGACGAAGCAGATCCTGGCCGTTGGTTGTCAGGAGGGTATGTGTCAACAGATCTGAGTCTTCGGGTGAAAGCACTTCAGGAGGAATGAGTGTGCAGGAGTTGAAACTCCCAAACCCCGAAGGGTTGAAGTAAATCTGGACCATCAGATCCAGAAGGACACATGTTGACGGATCGTGAGATCTAGGAGGAAGTGAAGGTGGAGTGTTAAAACTCCTGAAGTTCGAATAGTCTAAGTAGCTGGGAGTTGTCGATCCGTGGGAGGACATGCGTCATTAGATCATGGAATCAGGGTAAAACACTCTGAGAAAAAGCGAGCATGGAGAAGTTGAGAGTTGATATTTCCAAAGGTCGAAGTCCTGAAGCAGGCTACAACCATCGATTTGAGGAGGACACGTGGCAAAAGATCTTCCATTTCGGAGAAAGTTTCTCTGGAAGAAGAAGGAGGGTGTTGAACAAGAACTCACGAAGGTTGGAGAGTCAGAGTTCATCTGAGCCATCCACTTGCTAAGGAAAGGTGTCAGCATATATTCCACTTCAGAAGATAGCCACTTCAGCGAAAGTGAGAGTTGAGAGTTGAAATTCCCGAAGCTCGAAGGGTGCAATCAATCGTAGTCGTTGATTTGAGAGGAGGGCACACGTCGATAGATCGTGAGATATGGGAGCATGTGCGGAAAGAGAACAAGGGTAGCTAACTGACAATTGACCAAGGTAGATAGAGGACATATTGTAGCCATTGATAAAGAGGCATCGACCGAGATTGAAGATCAACGGGCATGCTTAATTGCAGGGCCAGAAAGTGCTCAGACTTTAAAATTCTTAGAGCGTGCCGCAATAGAAACCACGGTATTACCAAAGGGACACATGGTGATTGATAGTGAATTACGGGGAGAAGAGCAGTGTGGTTTCAAAACTCTTTTGGTCGCCTTGCAATCATGTGTTCATATGAGATCATAGCCGAAGGTCACAAGTAGGAAAGGGGCCTAACAGAAGGAGCTAGCGCCCGCGAATTGAAAAGTGACAAGGGCGCTAGAGAAAGGGCTCGCGAGTTCCATAGGACCTGTGTCTAAGGAGAGAAGGGGGATTGTACAAGTTGATTTAGGTTCAAGCAGGAGCCCGAAGAGTTGATCTGACTCACTAGATTGAAAGATCCTAGACCGAGAGGTTGCAAAACCCCCCAGGAGGGGAGGGGGGATGCATCAGGTGGTATCAGAGTTTGATTTCGTCTGTAGATTTCAGGCGAAGGAGATGAAGGAGATAGTCTAACTACGTCAAGTAGTATCAGAGGTTTAATTTTTCCTGTAGACAACAGATGAAGGAGGAGACCGAGTATCGATGCTCTGTGCGAAGAATGGATGCACGTGTGCGACAACAAATTGAACATCTAGGTGAGCTATCAGAAACGTTGGAGATGCTCTCGGATGCAGGGTAATCCACAGACTTTCCAAGAGGGCAAGAAGAGGGTGAAAATGGCTACTGAAGGCTATGAACGTGGTCGAAGAAAGGGACACAAGAAGAAAAGCAAGATATATATGGATCTGGAGCACATTGATATAAGAACAAAGATGGATAAGTTAGCATTGAATATGCAACAGGAGGAAAAGGTACATTGGAGGTACGGATGGCCTCTAAACAGGAAGGAAAAATGGCATGTTCAAAAGTTGTTGGTCAGAAAGAAGCAACAGGTGGTAAGTTGGTGGATGAGGCATGATGAAAACCTTAGTGACACAGAAGGGGAGATGGTTTACATTTGTGAACCAAAAGTTGGGAAAACCCTCAATGATGAGGCAGGGAGATCAGTTAAAGGTCTCATAAAATTCCAAGAGGGCAGAGATGAATTTTAAATTGCCAGATGGGAAATGAGATGAGATCAATGGAGGACCTCATAGACTGCCAGGAGGGCGGTGATAAAAATTCATATTTCCAGGTGGGCAAGAGATGAGATCAACTGAAGATCTCATAGACTGTTAGGAGAGCAAGAGAGAAATCCTAGATTGCCAGGGGGGCAAGGGAATTAGAATGAGACTGTTTGAAAGTCTCAGGAGCTCAGAAGTGAGTTCAAATCAGCAAGGAGTGCTGATAGATGAATATTCATGTGGGTTTGTTGGCCATGTGAATGAATAATATGAGAAGTTAAATACTTCCACCATCAAAGAGGAAGATCAGAGGTGCATTCTGATCATTAGGGGAATAAAAAAATTCCTGACAAGCAGCCAAGAAGAGGATAGCATAAATGTTATAGGTGAAAAAACATAAGGACAACCAACATAGAATTTCAAAGAAGATAAAAGAGAAGGAGCAGAATTTGATGTTTTCCCCAACAAAAGGAGAAGAGAATTTAACAGAATTGCTCAAAATTTTCAGCCAGGAAGCTGAACAGGCGATGACTGCAGCACTGGAGTCTGCAACAGAAGGAGAATCAGACAACATGGATTTTGCTAAGCTGTATGAAGAATTGGAAGCCCTAGAGAGAAGGGTGATAGTGCAAATCCAACACATCCAACAGATCAGGTTGGAAACAGGTGAAGGAGCATACCAACCCAAGGAGCAACTGGAAGAAGTTGGAGTGGAACCAACACAAGAGAAGCTGACATAATCTAATCTGCCAAAGGAGGAAGCTAAGCAACATCTCAGTGATGAGACTGTAGAACTGGAATCGGTAGCAAGGTGGCAAGATAAGGCCATAGGAGATGGAGAAAATAGCAAGGGGGAACAAGATGATCTACCCATCGATAAGGAGAAGATGTAGCAATGAAGACTGCATAAGGAGAACCAACCAATGGAGCATCTGGATAGGGTGATAGAGGAGATAAGGAGGTTGATGTTGAGGTCAGCACAAGAAGTTTTCAGGATGAGGAAGCTGAACAGAAGGAATCCTACAAGAGCAGTAGGGAAGAAGTAACATCAGCAACAACAACATAACAGAGGAGCAGGAGGACAACTCCAAGGAGAAGTTTGGGATCCAGGAGGATTTCAATAGAGCTGGAGAGCTCATGAATTTTTCGCAGCAGTGGAGTATGATGCAGGAGCATCCTTCCACATCAGCAGATGCACCAACAAGCCAACACATAGGCACGCATTAAGTAAAGGGAGAGGCACCGACCCTCCCAGTTTTAAATTTGAAATATAATCCTATACTGATTTATGTTGTAAGGCTGAGTAAAGCCAAGCCATACCTTTGTACAGGTAGTGGATAGGGTCGCCTTAATGGTTGACTGTAAGCAGGTCTAGATCTTAGTTAGGTTTGGATTTTCATTCATTGTAAGAAGTCATAGGGATAAGGTGTCTTAACTGAGATAGTGATGGCACTAAGGTGGTAGATAAGATAAGCTCGAGGAGGTCTCTTGTAGAGAGGATTCTGAGAGACAAAAGTTAGGAAGAGGATTCCGAGAGAAGAGCCTAAGAATCTTGAAAGATCATAAATAGGAGGTATAATAGTTCTTTGAGAAAGCTTGAGAGAGCTGAGACTCTGTTGTAGTCTAGCCTGCACATATTGTAATCGGATTTTCATATTAATGAAAAGACAATAGTTTTCCCTACACATGGTTGTTTTATGTGTTTAATGAATGTATGTTGTAGATGTATGATAGATTTCATTTGCAGTAGGAATATAGATTTCTTTATCTTCATTTGAGTTCGAAATATCTTTATGGATTATTTAGGCTGTGCAAGGAGTGCACAATAGAACATTGGAGGTCTGTAGCCAGCACAAGGAGTGTGGATTTGAACTTTGTGGAGTCAGAAAAAGAACGTGTCAGGAGGGCGCACCATAGCGATAACAACTCAAGAGGAACCTCAAGGTTGTTGAATGCCTTCGAGGAGAAACTGTGCAGAGAAAGCACAGAGATACAAAGTCACTGAGAATTCTATAGAGCTCTGCCAGGTGGGCATCGAGCAGGTGCAAGTGTGCACATGGAGAACTCTCTGAGTTCATGGAGAAGAATATCAGAGGAATATACTCATAGATTTACTGAACACTCTATAGAAAACGCTTAGTAAGGTGTGCTTTGAGTGAGAGGTTTCTAGGAGGGCACAAGAATTTGTTGAAGGGAGAAGAAGGGCTGAGACCCTTAGGGGACTGAGTAAATCAAGAAGCTCATAAGAGATACCGCAAGGAGTGCACAGGAGACGAACTTATTCCAAGTCCCAAAGCTTAGGAGGAGAAGCACAAGCTGAGACCCAAACATTCGGGCTTGTAGCAGAAGGTTCAGAGGCTGAAACCTTTGAACACTTATAAATTTTCCCAATCTTGGGAGAACGAAGAAGCTCAAGAGGAGGAGTGACAACAACCGTTAGATCACGTGAAGGAAGAGATCTAGACCGCTAGATCTACGTCTAGACATCAGAAGGAGAGCGTAGAGGAGAAGAACAGATCCCAACCGTCAGATCTGTGCATAGAGGATCGATAGTCATCTAACCAAGGTAAAGTGCACGATCCTTAACCCTTTGTGTGCATAGGAGACCGAACTCGCCAAATTCCCGAAGTCTCGAAGTGATTAGGGACCATTCATCGTCAAGAGGGATAGGTGGCGCAAGATCTACAACTCTGAAGTGGAAGCACTTAAGACGATTGTTATCAAGGAGAGAGCGGAATCACCGAAGGCCAAAGTAGATACTGGCCATTGGTTGTGAGGAGGGTATGTGTCAACATATCTGAGTCTTCCGGTGAAATCACTCTAGGAGGAAAGAGTGTGCAGGAGTTGAAACTCCCAAATCCTGAAGGGCTTTTTTAAATCTGGACTGTCAGATCCAGAAGGACACACGTTGACAGATCGAGATCTCCAAGAGGAAGTGAAGGTGGAGTGTTGAAACTCTCGAAGTCTGAATAGACAAAGTAGCTGTGAGTCATCGATCTGCGGGAGGAAAAGCATTGTTATATCGTGGACTATGGGTAAAACGCTCCGGGAAAAAGCGAGTGTGGAGAAGTTGAGAGTTGAGATTTTCAAAGGCCGAAGTCTTGAAGCATGCTAGAGCCATCGATTTGAGGAGGACACATGGCAGAAGATTTTCCATTTCATAGAAAGTCACTCCGGAAGAAGAAGGAGGGTGTTGAACAAGAACTCCCAAAGGCTACAGAGTTGGAGTTCATCTGAGCAATCTGCTTGCTAAGGATAAGTGTCAGCAGATCTTCCACTTTGGAAGATAGACACTTTAGCAAAAGTGAGAGTTGAGAGTTGAAACTCCCGAAGCCCAAAGGGCGAAATCAATCGTAGTCGTTGATTTGAGAAGAGGGCATGCGTGTGGAAGGAGAACAAGGGTAGTTGACTGACAGTTGAACAAGGCATATAGAGGAAAAATTTTAGATGTTGATCAAGAGGCATCGCACGAGATTGAAGATCAATGGTCATGCTTAATTGCGGAGCTAGAAAGTTATCGAACTTTAAAATTATCAGAGCAGGCCGCAATAGAAACCATAGTATTACCAAAGGGACATGTGGCAATTGATAGTGAATTGTAGGGAGAAGAGTGGTGTGGCTTCAAACCTCTTTTGTCTGCCCCAAAATCGCTTGTTCACGTGAGGTCATAGCCCGAGGTCACAAGTAGGAAAGGGGCCTAACAGAAGGAGCTAGCGCCCATGAATTGAAAAGTGCCAAGAGCGCTAGAGAAAGGGCCCGAGGGTTCCATAAGACCTATGTCTAAGGAGAGAAGGGGGTATGTACTAGTTGATTTGGGTTCAAGCAGGAGCCTGAAGAGTCGATCCGACTTAGTATATTGAAATATCCTAGATCGAGAGGTCACAGAACCCCCAGGAAGGGAGGGGGGAATGCATCAACAAGCATGAGTAGACTCTGAATACCTCAGAGTGATGGTATAACGCAATTTTAATCATATTGTAATATATTACCTTGCTCTTCCGTGGTGATTGGTGGTCAGAATGTTGAGATGAATACATGCATTCCAATCCTGAATGGATATAATATTCGATATTATAATAATATAACACAAACACCAAAACCTTTTTGAGTTGAATCTTAGAGCTGACCATTCAGAATAAATGGAAGGGAGATTTTGAATTGATAGCGAAGCCATTGGACTTATGGCATGAATGTTAAAAAGGGTCCCAAACATATACAATGTTGCATGGGAAGGGGTTAAATTACATGGAAATAATATCTAATATGTTAAGCCCTAATATTGTCTCATTACCCCTTAATCGGGGCATATTATATTAGTAATGTTATTTTATTTATGTCGGCCTTAGGCCATTAGTTGTAATTATACCTCCTAGTCTCCTATATATACCAAGGAGACATTTTCATTTTGAATCATCTTGTACTTGAACATTTAAGTGGGGTAAAAGGAGGTTGCCCCTCCGAAGAGGCTTATTATCTGAAATTATCTCTTTTTCAAGGCGTTGAGTACTTTTTCTGAGGTTTTTCTATGCTATATTGATGTTTGGTTCTTAACATATGGTATCAGAGATCAAGGTCTTGGGGTTTTGTTGCGACATCTGAGACACCTTGTAATTTTCCCTATAATTTTTTTTCTACAATGTTTCAGAAGGAAGGGCTTGGAGTATATTTAGTAGACAGATCAAGGTACGTTGAGTTCAAAATTTAGTTCCCAAGGCCTTATAATTTCGGAGATACAGCCTGTACAAGATAGGGTTCTGGAATCATCCTGAACTGAGTCATTGCGGAAGTTTCTCTATAAAACAATTTCTGTAACGTTTTAGACCCTAAAATCCGGAGGATATTCATAGAAATTAGTAAGGTATTTGTGGTAAAACTTTCAACTTCTAGGTCATCTTAAATTTGTAGATACACCCTGTGTAAGATAGGGTATCTGACTAGTCCTATTGACTAGTCTCAAGAAGGTGTTCCAGGTAAAACAATCATAACTTCTTCCTAGAGTATCTAAATTGAGTGGGACTGGTTTCATTGGATCATGGATAGTCTATAGTATTTCTGGTGCGAGTTTGAGAATTTATATCAATTATTTTGTGCGGGGCACGCTATACAAGTGAGATCTCCTGGAAAAGGACAAAAATCGGCAAGTTTTGGGGAAGTTACCTTAAATTCCACTTGGCACATCCAATTTTGATCAGACCTATGGAATTGCAGAGAAGAAATATTAGAGAACTACATAAAATAAATTTTCATACCCAGAAGGGCCGAAACTTGGGAGATACAACAGAAGAAAGATTGTTTAGCAGAACCACCTCAAAATCAAGGTTCAAAAGTGATACTTGGCCAACATGCCACCCAAAAAGGGAACTTCTACACCAAATAAACCTCCAGACAATCCTACTTTGACTCTTGATGAAGGTTAAGAAATGTGTAGGGACATAAATTATTTACAAAAGAAGATAGTAACAAAAGATGAACTACAAGAGATGATGGAAGGTTTAAAAGGGGAGATCATGGAAGTATTGAAAAATTCCGTAACAGAGAAGACACCTGAAAGTGAAAATGCATCCCATGAAATTCATGATGAGGACACAAGGAAGGTGAATCAAGAATTGAGAAACTCCAACTTTGGTTTGAAGACCAACCACGTTCCTAAGATCGATATGAGGAAGTTTGATGGTAAGGACCCAATCACATGGATACTTCAAATGGAGCAATTCTTTGATCTCCATAATGTGCCACATACACAAAAGGTACGAATTGCTTCTTTATATTTAGAACCTAATCAATTTGTATGGTATCGATGGCTTTGTTCTCGCAAATCACTCGTCACTTGGACAATTTTCAAAGAAGAAATGATAGCACACTATGAAGATACAAGGAGCAATACCTTCTTTAGACAATTGATAAATCTCAAGCAAAAGGGTTCAGTTACCGAGCACATTGAGAACTTCCAAAGATTGAATATAAAGGTAACCGATATTCTAGATGAGCACTTGATTGATGTGTTCATAGGAACTTTAAAGGATAACATTCAACATGAGGTTCACCTTTGGGAAACCAAATCATTGGAGAATGCATTTAAGGTGGCAAGAAATGTTGAAAGTAAAAATATGGCTATGGCTACTAGAAGGACCAATCCTAACATCTATAGAGAGAACAATGCTCCTTCTTCTAAAACAC
>JASDQU010244173.1:33984-46457 GCA_032191745.1 Picea mariana | reverse complement strand
ATTATTCTCCAGTTGCAGTGAATGCATTTTTTTTTTGTTCTAAATATTTCGATCCACATGACCAGTGTCAATCTTTAGAGCATCATTTTCAGTTGGTTCCCAAGTTTCAATATCTTCAACGTGGAGTTCACATGAGGACTTGAACATGGGACCTAGGTTCACAGTGGCAGTTCAACTACTTCATCATAGTGGCTCACATTTATACATGGGACTTTGGTTCTACATTCTTCTTCAACATTGTGGTCCAAAATTATCCATGGGACCCTGGTATATGGTTTTCCACCCTCATAACAAGCATTGAAAACAATACTTTTATAAGGGGGGTGGAATGTTAGGTAGCTAGAGAAGTAGTGGAGGCCATCTAATGTAAGGTGGAATAGGTCCACTATGTTATTAAATAAGTCCCACTATGATAGTTAGATATAATAAATGGGTAGTTAGATATAATAAATGTAAGAGGACTTCTTAAAAGGTTATGCTTCTAAAAGATTCCTCCTCTAGAATGTTCTTAGGTGATGGTAGCACTATATAAAGGGGTTCAAACAATGTAATGGGATATGAAGAAAAGTATTGTATTGTGAATGGTATCTCAATAGGAGGATGCCCCCTCGAAGAGGGAAGTGAACAAGAGAGGATCCCTTCCATAATAGTATCCATTGTATTGTGTTTCCCTACCTCAAGGGTTTTCTATAATAAAGTATGGTTTCTTCTATATTTCTCTCTAGATCTATTGTGTATTCAACAATTTGTGGTGATTATATTTGTAGATCTACTGAGGTACTTAACACAATGGGGTTGTTTCTTAATGAGACGTGGTTTTATGATGAGTCGTAAGGAATGAACATCAGGCCTAAATCCTTTCTAAATGAAATGAGTTGAGTTTGTAACCATAATGTATGGAGAAATTATGGGGAAAAGGAGGTGGCACAAGACATGAGCATTCAATTGAAAGGAGAAAACAATATGTTAAAGCAGAGCATTGAAATGTAACCAATGGGCATAGTTGGCTAGATTCAAGCTCATTAATGGGTAGCTAGAGCTTGAGATGATGTGGAACCTATTTCCCATTTAGGCTTTTACATGATGTAAATGAAAAGTGGTTTTGAAACCCTGCTCACACAGCAATGGAGGAGTTGGTAAAAACTTTGCATAAGAAATTAAACTTTTCCCTTTTAACCTTTTTGCCTCCTTATATTCTCTTATTTCATGGATTGTCGGGCCCAATGTCACATCTTGAAATTGGCACTATGCTACGACATGTCATAGGTTTCATTCTTTTCATTGTGACTGTAGAGAAAATTTCTGAGGGATTGTGAAATTTCATGAAAAATTCAAAGCATTTGAACTCAAATTGCTTAATAACATCAATCGAAAAAAACACAAACTAAGTAAAACTTGTAGAGTCATGGGTTGTAAGGTCAAAAATCTCAAATAAACAAGGATGAAAATTAAATGAAAGTGGCGGCTTAGAGAGCAAAAAAAGTAACCTCAGGATAAAATAAAGTTTAACTTGCAAGTGGGTGTAGACCTAGACCTAAACTCATTCAATCAAAGTCACCACTCCAATCAAGATCAATATTTCAGGTATTATCCAAAAGGAAGGGTCCGTAGTTTCTACTCAAGTTTTACAACAAGAGGAAGAACTTAAGGGAGTTCTTGCTAGCTCAACATTGTGTTATGGCAATAGCGTTGATGTGTGCACTAAAAGTATGTGAGAACCTAGTGAAACAGGGACATGGTCTTCAAGGAATATCAAGTGTTGGCCTAGAGGGATGATACTATGGTCCTACATTGGGTAGTTGGTTGTTCAAGTGTAACTCACTCAAGGGAAGAAATGGTGTAGCATCACCTGTGGTTGGGTGGTGATGGTGTCACATTGCCTACAATGCACATGAGCACTCGACATTCTGCTCACCCTAAAGTGTCTAGCTTGGGTTCGGTCAAGACATGTTGGTTAGGTGTAGTCTATTTTATACAAGCAGTTTATGGTCATGCCCAACTAACAAGGTCACATCAATGTTGTGCAATGACTAGAATTCTTGAATGGTATGGGACGCTCAAGAAAAAGAACTAGAATTCTTGAATGGTATGAGACGCTCAAGAAAAATGAAAATTCTTACTGCATGATAGGAATATAAGTGCCATATACATACATACATGCATATATATCCCATTGGTTAGGTTAATTAGTTCAAACAATTTTTTTCAAAGAGGATTCTATTGTGAGGTGTTTGGTTCTAGTTCAGTTGAGGTTCAAGTCTACCCAAGTCTTAATGGCTTGCAATTCACTATTGTGGTTGGTGATTGATCCTCCCTCAATCCAAATATTATGGGGAAGGGAGATCCCATGATTTTTTCTTGAAAATGTGTGTGTGTTAGGGTAGTGAATCCCCAACATATGTAAAGTAGAGAAGGGAAAGGCCCATGTTTTGTTGTGTATGATAGTGGGAAGAGATTTTCATAATTGACTAATGATTCGATGAATGATTAGAATGTGTTGTAAAGCCTTGACTAGCTAAGTCATGAGAGCAATGGGTTGGGTTCACTATGTTTTAAACCTATGGCTAACTTTTACACTAAGTTTATTAAAGCAATTTCATTAAAATATCAATCTTCATCCATGTTTTACAATTCTACAATTTAACTCTTTATTTTATATTATATTAAATATATATATCACTTTGTTATTATATTAAATATGTATATCACTTTGTTATGTGGTTATGATTAAGAAATATTATGGGCATGCCTTCATTGTTTCCCATTAATCTTGAATTATTCTGTTGCATTTTAATACTACACATCAAATCCTAATTTCTTAAATTTCTTTTCAGAGACCAAATCTATTTTGTTTCTCGTGATTTTGTTTGATAAAAAGTCAGAAATTGAAATTGAATTCAAGTCGATACTCATTGTGGATTGAGAAGCAAGGATAGGTATACCACAGGCCCTTGAATCGGTACTAGTATCGATTCTTGTTCTGTTTCCAACTCTAATAATGGTTTTTATCAATGTCCTTGGGGTTCCAATTTGTTTATGTTAGTATCCTTTTTATTCTTGTAAGTATCACTGTCATCATCTCCTTTGCAGTTGTTATCTTCATTCCTTTAACTATGACATTTGTTTCAGTAATATCCTCATCTTGTCAGATTCTATGTTCTTCACATGGCAAAACCTTTTTCAGCATTGTTTAAATATTTTTATATTTTGGTTTTTTTTACTTAAATACGAACATATAAATTTTTAAATTTGAACAAAATTTTAATTTTTTTGTTATTTAAATTGAATTTCTAAATACATAAATATACTCAGTCGGCTGGAAAACCCATAGAGGAGTAGGATTATACAGACCTAGTCAAGTGCTCCCTTCCAGCGCATTGTTAATAGAAAATCTATAAGGCTTCTCCATGATTTGTTTCATATCGTCCAATACTTTTTCATATGTATACTGTCTATTCCCTAGAGAGCATTTCTGTGCAGATTAATAGGATTACCAACGTGGAAAACTCCTTCATAACCACTGACAGCGTTATCAAAGGCATACCCCTGTTGAGATCTTCCTTGATCAGCTTTAGCTTCTCGTTTGTCCCTGAAAACCCCAACATATGCCGAACCTTCCCATGGTTTCTGTAACCGGAGCATAGGAAATTGACAGCAAGGTGGAAAGTGGCTCAGATTGGCGAACACGGCGTTGGCTCATGAGGTGAAGTAGATTAAACGGTTGTTGGCGGCGGACCTTACACGACCAAATCGAAATTTTACGTGGTCAAATCGAGACCAAAACTGACTGTATATCTATGGCTAAACATATTCTCGCTACGCTGGAGGAGCATTAGTATACCGTTAGACGAGATTTTGTGGCGCATTTGGTTTGATAAATCCGTCCTGACTCTAGTTGTATTATAGAGAGTAGGTAGTTGTTACGCCCGATAGGCGTATTGTAACGACCCAGGAGATTCACCCGGCGCACGCGCTCCCTCCAAGAGTCAAGCCAATGAGTTGGGCGAGCTAGAGGGCACCCAACCTCTTTATAGGCGAGTTGGGATTTTTGGGCGCTTTTGTGCCAGGGACTCAACCGCGACGGAGGTGACGAGTTGATTGGGCGTCACGGTGATCGTGGGCGCTCTCACCGAAAGTTGAACCGAAGGTTGCGGAGACTCCAAGCCTTGGGCGCCCGAGCACGCACCAAGGGGAGTCGGCTAAACGACGAAGAAAGACAAGAACCGGACAACTCGGACACCTTGGCCGTGCATTGTGCCAAGGGAAGTTGACCGAACTAATGCGACTAACGCGGACCAAGGGAGAAGACTTGGGCGCCAAAAACCGAAGTTGAAGGAAGTCGACCAAGTTGCGAAGTGCATGCTTGGGTGAGTCAGCCAACTCACCCAAGGGGTGCGCCCATTCCGAAGGTTGGCGTGGTTAGATGAAAAGTTGCATCGCACCACAGTTAAAGGGCGCGTTCGTTGGGCACACACCTATAAGAAGTCAAGTGAAGAGTCATTTGGAATGGATCATGAAAGACAAGTCTTCAGCAAGCAATTCGGCTAATGCAAGGAGGCAAGGCGAAATTGGCAGAATCGCAGGTGTCTTGGTTATGAAGCATAAGGGAGAGGTTTGTTTGTCTTGGTAGCCAAGGTGACAAGGAAGGGCGCACAAGGAGGCAATTCACCTAAGGGAACTGTTCGGTTTTCGTTCAAGGTTTTGTGTAACTGAGCGGAAGCTCTTCTTGTATAAACTTTCTTGTGTGGCACAAGCATTGGCTTGGCACACTGTTGTTTTGTTTATAAAGAAGTTTATGGCTGTTAGGTTGGTTTGGCCGCCCACATTCATGTTTTGTTTGCAATTTGTATGAATGGTCTCTTTTACTATTGAAATAATTCTAAGTAAAGAAACACACACATAACTTAAGTAATGACAAAAATAAGTGAAGGCATAGTCCAAATTGAGTATTTCGGTGTGGTCTTGTTGTCGAACGAAAAACGCGGGTGTCGCAGAGTGAGTGGAGGCGTTGGGTGTTTCCGTCGCCCATCTGCAGGCTCGCCAGGCTCGTGACAGGTGGTATCAGAGTGAACGGCTCGCCAGGCCCGTGACAGGTGGTATCAGAACAAACATCAAAGCAGACCGAGGAAGTGGTTCCGGTGGACGACTTGGTGAGCTCTTCACCACTGTCACCTCCATGACAGGTGGTATCATAGCAATGATTTTTGCATATTTTGGCAAGCTCGTTGAGCACCCTACTCAAGCAGCAACGAAGTTTGTGTTCAGTGACAATTCGATTTTCTGGGTGTTTTGTCATTCGAAGACATCTGCGACAGTGGAAAACGACAGGGAACAAAGATACAAAGTTTGGTTGAGAAGTTTTGGGTGAAGAGTCACTGAGACAATGGAAAGAAAGGAAAGTCGCAGACTTGGTGCCGAGGGACCGTCCAAGGAGAGTTTCGAAGACAGAAGAATGTGACGAATGAGGTCATTGACAGAGGTTTGGCAACGAATCTTGAATAGGAATGTCGAAGAGACATAATGACAAGCTCATCCACAAAGGAGGAGACTACGCCCGATCACACTCTCTTCATGGCTTAGCCAAATCTGTTCGTGGACATACGATCCATTGTATGCGACATTTCTTAGTAAAACCACTTCACCAAGTACTATCCATNCACCAAGTACTATCCAAAGAAGGGAAGGGAGACAAAGGAAGGTTGCACGAGTTTAACCACAGAAGGTTCGGATTCGAAGCAAGACTCACTCCCATCGCAGGCTTTGGCAAGAACAGAGAGGGTTGATTCATGTTCGTCATCTAGTGTGTCGAAGGAGGGGGACACCTAGGGCGAACCAATTGAGACAAAAGTTGGTGCGATAGAAGAGTAGCAAGAGTTACATTCGAGCGATATAATCGTTGGAATAATTATTTGTACAATAAATCATGGTGCAAATGGTTGTCCAGAAGAGATGAAGCCAAGTCGATTGCTCCTACAAAACAAAGTTCCGCTAGGAACAAGTGGACAAGGGCCCAAAGATCTCATGGAAACATTCTAGACTCAACACCCTTTGGATGAAGCAGTGAAGGCATTGGGCGCATTGTTGGAGTTCATTATAGACAAAGAAGAGAGTGGTGACACTCCTCAAGACCAAGATGAGATAGGTCTTCGTTTTGTGAATGCAACGATAGTTGGACCGAAGGTTGCAACACTTGTTGACATGGGCTCAACACACAATTTAGTTGGAGAAGGCACTGTGAAGCCACCTCGTTGCGAAACAGAGACAAGCATAGGTCAGTATAAAGCAATCAACTCTACGGTGAAGCAAGTGAATGGGTTGATTCGTGCAACACCTGTGAGGATAGGAGAATGGTTGGCAACTTGGATTTGGTGGTTGTTCCATTAGATGATCATGTGGTGATCTTGGGACAAGACTTCTTCCGAGGTGCTCAAGCAGTCCCTGTGATTTATGAAAATCACTAAGGTGACAAGTTGGGTGGGCGTCATGGTGAGTGTGGGTGCCCTCACCGAAATTTGAATCGAAGGTTGCATAGACTCCATGCCTTGGGAACCCAACCGCACACCAAGGGGAGTCATCTAAATGATGAAGAAAGACAAGAACTAGACAACTCAAATGCCTTGGGTGCACGTCGTGCCTATTAGATTTTCTTAATTTTCATAGCATTAGGATTACCAGTTTAGATCTTCTTTTACATTAACAATCATATACCATAAACAAGTACAAGAAGACACAAAGAGTTATCTTGGGAAAACCCCAAACCTAGGGAAAAAACCAACCAACCTTTCTTAGATAGATTCCATCAATAAAATAATCCAACCATGAACCAATTCTCAAGAGAAATAGATAATGAAGAAACCCTAACATAAGGCTAGCGCATCAGATAGGACTAGCGTACCAAATAGTTGCAACAACAGCACAATACAAGATAGCAGATCTCTTCCCAGAGAGAGTGCACAAGAGAAACCACCACCAAGAATAGCCAAGAACTCCAATAGTTGTAGTGTTTTGTCTTCCTTCCTTTCCTCATATTAGCACCTTCTTCTTGTGTGAGAGATGACTAAGTGAGTGTGTCCAAATGAGGAAGACGTATCCATATTTATAGTCTTCAAGTCACTTTAGTTGGGGCTAACTCCTTCTCTAGGAAATTATATTTTCCATTTTATCTTTTCTTGTGGATCGACTTCTCTTCCTAGAGGTTCTAATTGTACTTTATTCATTTTATGTGGGGCGACTTCTCTTCTTGGGTATTCTTCCATTGTTCAGTGGTCTTCCTTTGACTTCTGGAATCTTCTTCTCTTCTAAGAAAGATTGTTTAGGAGTAAAATACCTCCTGCAGCTACCAAAACATCAAAACTCCCTCTTAGCTAGGGAGGTATTCTTCCAAGATGTTTTCTTCTAGTAGTCCAATGACTACCACTATATTCCAATGATTATAATTCAATCATCTAGAAGCCCCAATTCTACTACTGTGATGTTCAATAACACAACACTGCAATCAACTAGTAGCACACAACTAAGTTACCATGCATCCCAACAATAAACTAGTAGCACAAAGCTACTATTATATTGTCTAGTAGACTCCACGACTACATAGCAGTCATCTAGTAGCACAAGGATACTACCATGCTATCTAGCAATTAACTAGTAGCACCAAGATACTACCACACTATCCATTAGTCTCCATGACTATGCAACAATCAACTAGTAGCACCCTGCTACTACCATGCCATCAACCATACTCATAAGGTGCAATCAACTAGTATCTATAAAAGCTACTACTATGTAGTCCAATGGTCTCCATGACTATGCAACAATCAACTAGTAGCACACAACTACTACCATGCCATCAACCATAGTCATGTCCCACAATCAACTAGTAATTGTAAATATACTACCATGCAGTCCAAAAATCTCCATGACTATGCAGCAATCAAGTAGTAGCACACAAGTATTACCATGCCATCAACCATAGTCACGTCCTACAATCAACTAGTAACTGTAAAACTACTACCATGCAGCCCAATAGTCTCTATGATTATGCCGTAATCAACTCGTACCACACAACTACTACCATGCCATCAACCATAGTCAAAGTCTTATGATGATGAATCTAGTAGCACAAAGCTTCTCCCATAGTCTGCATGACTATGCTATAATGTTTCTCCTCTCCTGGTATTCCTCTTCACACCCATCCACTGAGTGGTACTACTATATCACTCCCTCAATCACTCTGCATGACTGATATAGGAAGCCCTTGTCCAAAGGGAAGTCTGATAGAGGAGAAACATCACACCTCCCTGTCAATGAGGGTGGACATTCTACATCACGCCAAGATTGTATCTAAAGTACTCATACTTCACTCTAGACAAAGGCTTGGTCAAAATTTTTGTTATCTACTCATCTGTGGATATGTACTAGAGATGCATTGCTCCTCTCTGCACCATGTCTTGGATGTGATGGTATTTGATCTCTATATGCTTTGACTTGTCATGAAAGAAAAGATTCTATGAAAGCTTCACACAACTTTGATTATCACAATATATCAAAGTTGGCTCCAACTCTAGATCAAATAACCCTGCAAGCAACTTTCAAAGCCACACTGCTTCACGGCTTGCAACACTGGCTACAATATACTATGCCCCTGTTGTATTGAGTGCCACCAACATTTTTTTTCTTCTCAACCATGATATCATACCTAATCCCAAATCGATGCAACATCCTGATGTGCTTTTCCGGTCCACTGCACTCCCTGTCTAGTCAAAGTCTACATAGCCTTGCAACTTTACTTCACCATCCGAGACATATTTAAGTCCATATCCAACCGTTCCATGCAAGTACCTCAACGCATGATTTGATGATATCCAATGTACATGTCTATGCTCAACCATGTACTAACTCAAAGTGTTCACTTCAAAACATATGTCTGGCCTGGTGTTAACCAGGTACATCAAGGATTCGATCAATTTTTTGTACAACGTGGTGTTAGCATCAGAAGCCACCCTTGGATTACAGCAGGAGAAGAGCCCGACGCCCATCAGTTTATGTCACGATTTGTTTATAAAGGGATGATCAGATGGAAGTAAACTGAGAACAATATCATCTCAACTCTGAAACCAGGCCAGGCATGCATGGGCAAGTGAGGTATTAGATAAACTTCAAACAACGAGTTGTAATAAGTGTGAGCAGGGGGGAAGACTTGTATGAGAAGAGTGCGAGAGTCTGTCATAAACCTTAGGTTCCTAACAGACTGGAGAAGAAAGTGCCCAAACACAAGACCCTCTTATATTCGAACACAGAAGACCAGGGAATACAATAATGCAATGACAAATCCTTTATCATAACATAACTGTAACAATTCATGCGAATCATTCGATCATGAACTCTCTGGTATAAGACAAAAACATAGACGGAACAGGAAAACTGTTTGTCATAAAACAAGAAATCTCAAACACAGATGCATAACCCTAGAACTAGAATGATCATTAAAACTTTACAGTTGGGAGCTTTGCTCTACCATCGATCCTTTACAAAATGGCAAAAATGCCTACATATAGCCAAAACAAAACAACAACAACTGAAACGAGAAGCTGCATTAAAAACTTTGCGTCTGCATGTCTTCTGACAGTCTACGCATGCAGACTCTGGATGATCGTTCACTTATGACAGACGCAGTGGGACTCCTGACTGTCCTGCAGTGGCTTCACAGACGCAATCTCCCTCAAAAAGTACTATCAGTCTGCTTGTACGCTTGGTCCTTTCCTGGCCTTCTATTTATGGGAGAAGACGACGTTCAACCACCTTCACGGCAATAATAACTACTTCCTTGGGATTGGGAACGACCTTGGTCAACTCTGCCCTCTGGGACGTGGAAGACCCCTCGCGCTGCCACCTGGAACAGTTGGACAGTCTGATGGATAAGGCGTGGAGGAACTGGCATGCTTGATGTGGAAGGGGAAAGGGAGGTGATGGCGTCAACACTGTGAGGGTGAGATGAGAGGTGATGAGGTGGTAAAAGATAAGAGGGTCTAAGGATGGGTGCAGTAGCGAAAGGCTGTCATGGAAGGAAGCGGGACACATGGCAGGGGATGAGGAGGCTTGGAAGGTGAGTGGATGATGAGATGGGGGGAGGGACCACATGGACCAGAAGAGGGAAGGTGGACAGATGTCGGAGGATGAGGAAGGGCTAAAGGGAGTGAGCCTCATCGCACGGCCAGGAGGAGAATAGATGGCAAGGGGAAGGATGGTACAAAAGATGACACGACAGGAAAGGGGCCCACGTTGGTTAAACGCAGAAAGACAAAAGGCTCTGGAATACAATGTGCACCGCTGATCCAGGCGCTCTAATCATAGCCGTCGAAGATATGCGTCCCCGATTCTGGAACCCCCCCCTCCGCTTAAAGGTAGAAAGGTGGGGGGGGTCCAGAATCACCTTGCATGTCGTTGATCTGGGCGCTCTAATCACAGCCGTCGGAGAGATGCATCCCCGATTCCGGACCCCCCCCCCTCCGCTTAAAGGTAAAAAGGCGGGGGGGGTCCGAAATCACCTTGCGCACCGTTGATCCGGGTGCTCTAATCACAGCCATCCAGATCTGATTTCTATTTAAACACAGACGCATTTTCATCCTGAACTTAGGACAAGTGGGTTTTCAACCCATTCCTTTTCATTTTACCCCCCTTTAAGTCCAATGCGCCCAAGTTTCATCGATGGATGGACGGCTGAGAGGACCTCGGTGCTTCCAACGTGAAAATCTCGAATGGCTCCACTCATGGTTTAGCTATTGCACCGTGTGTCCTCCATTACCAGGCTCGCTTGACGTGACCAGGTGCTAGGACCATAGGCTTAGCTTCAAAGGTGCTTATCGGCGTTTTTGGGTTCGGGGTTTCGAGATGTGAGATGACGAGGGACTTTTACCCTTCGAATTCTCGAATACCGATATGCCGACGTGACTAGATCTTGCGCCACACGTCACTGGATCGGACGACCCAGATTTAGTCTTGAAATATAGGTGCTTTCTTTGAAACTATATATTAGTTAAATTGGTAGCCCCGATATCCCGATGACCATTGATCTATTCTTATGGATGAATCTGGGCCGTTGACAACGTAATTTCACCTGCTCATTTGATTGGAAGCCGTAAAACGAGATTTTTCCATGCTGCGCTCTGGCGCTTCTCGTGTAACTTGCAGACCCGAATGCTCTCGAGCCCAAGACAAGAATTATCACTAACATTAGGCTCCATGGGGGATAGAGTCGTCCCTGTGATAATCTAAGAACTCATTCTGCAGCTTCAGTGCCTTGCTGTTGGGCTATGGAGTGATGCTCAAAACATCCCGCTGCTGAAAATACAGGCCGAAAAATAAAAGCAAAGCAAACAAAGCTACATGCTCAAAGGAGCTTATTTATATACAGTCCTAAACTAATAAAATAATTTACATGGGGCTAGGTGAAAGCAGACTTCCACCATAGCCAATCAAGTAACTTCCTGGAGGGAAGCTCTTTCCTTCTGTCAATGATCACAAACAGTTGATGTAACCGTGACAGCAAAACGGTTACACTCTTCAACTTCTCCTTACAAGCTGAAGTTGAGATGGGATATGGCGGCTCCAAAGCATAAGGGAAATGCCACTCCATGTATTTGCTGACAGGGTCATTGAAAGAGTGGCCAATTCCAGGAAATTGATGACAGACAACCTCTTCTGCTACACAATTGTTCACACACAGCCGAATATCTCTGATAAGCACAGGTGGGTAAATAACTGAAGTAGGCTCGTTGATCTCAGGCAGTGGTTGCTTGCTGACTGGCTCTGGAATGAAATATGTGCTCGGATGCTCTTCTGGTTCTTCCTCATCTTCTTCGTGAACTCCCCCATCTTGTGAACAGGGAACGGTCTCCCGATCCTCCCTTTCGATCCCAAATGTAAATACATCATGGGAAATCTCGTGAAGGAAGAAAAAACAATCCTCTTCCACAATGGCTTCTTCGTTTAATTTTGAGACAGTAGGCTCATCGGGGGCAGATGCCAACGCATCCAAGAAATCTTCAATAATCTCTTCAAAAGAGTTGCTCAGAGTGTCTGCCATGAAGACTGGAAAATCCTCTTCGCTGCCTTCAGAGTGCACAAGTGGGCGGAGGACAGATGCAGGTCGGCCAATGCCAGACGACACCTGCCCACAAACAGGATCTGGACAGGAGATGAGTTGTCTACCTTCCTCTTTATGCTGCTCTGTGCTTCCTACAAGCCTAGTAGAGTTGATTTCCACCCATGGCCTTTCCTTAATTAATAAAGGATTATGCTCTATAATGTGGTCTTGGAAATCTTTCGTAGAACAGTACTCACCTGTGAGTATTGGTGGACTAATGTTATTAGAACATTTCAAAAAATCTGAAATGTAGGACTCCATGCATATGGCCATGGGATCGTGGGAATTATGACAGAATCCTGGTCGCTTCAGAAGACCAGGATTTTCTTCT
>JASDQU010244173.1:14090-24421 GCA_032191745.1 Picea mariana | reverse complement strand
GGTGACAGAGAAGGTGCACTCTCCTGGGGTGGAACAGGCATGTGGGGAATGAGGGTCTGTGGGCAGTGAGCGTGGGAGATTCCTGGGAGAGCATTCTTCCTGGTGGTTGTGTGTGACTGAATTCCCTGTAACCTCAGCCTGAGTCTGGATTCCTTGCCCTGGGGTTGAGCTCAGTCCCAGCTCGGGGGTGACCCACTGTTGAGTTGAGGAGCAGTGCGGTCTATGGCTAGGAGGTTCGTGGAAGGTCTGCATTTGGTTGGTGGATTTCTCCACTGTCACAAGATAAGTGTTTAATTATATTTTTACCACATTTTATCATGATTGTACTGGATCTGTTATCATGTTTTCCGTTTTGTAAATGAATTATGGTTGAAAGCTATGGATTGTCTAATTATAACAGTAACTATATGTTATTTCTGAGAATTAAAATGTATGTCTTTGCTGTTACGCATGTGATTATACCATTTATGTATGTTTTATGTAAAAGTCCATGTACAGATTGGTTAGCGAGAGGTTTGAAAGCCTCGGTAGTGAAAATTGACACTACAGGAAGAGACTAGTTGAAGGGGAATATTCAAATCAAGACAAAAGTGAAGAAGGAGAGGACCCTCCAAAATATCCTCCTTCATCTCCATCATCTTCTTCTTCTTCAAGTACAAGTTCAACTTCTACTGCAAAAAAAAATTCTCATAAACATAATCTTGATATGCCATTACTTAAACTTGATGTAAAATCTGTTTTACCTATGTATGATGGCGAAGCCAATGCTGAGAAACTTGATAAATGGGTTAGACAAAGGAGGTGTATTGTAATGTGCAGCAAATCAAAGATGAGGTAACCAAAATCAGATTGACATTGCTTTGTCTTGAAGGCACACCTCTCATCTGGTGGAAGTAAAATGCAACATGGAACTCAACAAGTTGGTAATATTTTTCCATCATGGCATGATTTTATTTCCACACTTAGAAAAAAGTTGTATCCATTGGGATATAAGGAAAATGATTTAATTGAATGGCAAAGTCTTAAGTTAAGAAAAGGACAGTCGGTGCAGGAATATACATATGAATTTCCTAAGATGGATTTGATGTTAAATGTTCCATTGACTACACAAGAAACTCTTATGAAGTATATAGGAGGTTTTCCTACTGATATTCATAATACTGTATTTATGTTTGGACCTAATAATATTGATGAGTTTTATTTTCAAGAAACGTATATTGAAGAAGGGAAAAATGAAGTTAGCATATCAGGGGAATCATCTTCAAAGAAAGATGGAAAAGGAAAAGGGAATGGGAAGAAAGAAAATTCAATGATAGTGAAGGAAGAGAAGCTCTCTTGTAAGCATTGCAGAAAGAAGGGCATGATGATGAGCATTGCTGGCAATTGCACCCAGAGAAAAGACCAAAGTGGTTCAAAGAGAGGAAAGGGAGGCAAACAGTTGCAACAACAACACAACCAACAGACTTGGGGTATGATTCAGGTGATGAGTCTAAAATCACAACAGTTTGTTTGATAGGTAAAATTGGTGATGGTTATGATTCTAGAAGTAAATTGTTCCATATAAGGGTCATAATGAAACATACTAATATCGACACATTGATAGATAGTGGATCTCAATCTAACTTAATTTCAGAAGAAGTGGTTAATAAATTGGTATTAAACACTAAGATGCATCACAAACCTTATTCACTTAATTGGATAAGCAAAGATCACAAATTTCCCATAACAAATTAATGTATCATAAAGTTTGCAATTAAATCTAAGTATGTGGATGAAGTAACATGTGATGTGGTGCCACTAGAAACATGTGGAATGGTATTTGGTAGCCCTTATTTATATGATCCCAAAGAAATCTTATACAGGGAACATAATCAATATCACTTAACTAAAGAAGGGACAAAATATGGTGTACATGCTCATCACATAAAAGAAAATCAATCTCTTCTAACAATGGAACAATTAAAGAAGACAACTTATGCAAGCAATATACCTATAATTGTGCCAAGTAAAGCAGTTGATCTTAAGCATGAACATGAGATGGTTGTAGAATGGAAGTTCAATCATACTTTGCTTCAATATGAGTTAATGTCATGAAATCACATCAAACATATTGGTTCATTTTTAGTCATATTTTGTATGTTATCATTGCTAATATTTTCTACATGGATGCTAGTGGATTCAGTAAGATGTGAACAAGTTCAAATGGTTAACAATATGTTTTCAGTTGCCATGGTTATTATGCAACTGATTATGATGCAACAGGTGCACAGGATAGAGTTTAAAGACAAAGGACAAGTGGGGAGTCCTATCCCACAACTGATGTTTGGTTAATACATTTTTGGAGGACCAAAAGGTCTTAGTGGGGAGGAATGATCCAAAATGGAATCAGGAAGGCCTAAAAATCAAAGTTCTCTTAATCCGATGAAACCAACATCATTGTGTTGGGCTCGTCGAGTTGATTATGACCATATATTGTTTTCCAAAAATGGACACTGTATGCGAAAGTTATCGCGTTCTAAACTTTTTCCCAAACAAGCAAAAAAGTCAAAGTCAACAGTCAGAGGTCGTATTTCTGACGTCAACATGATGTAGCAAGTGACTTTAGCATGATTTCATGATGACATCAGTAGGGTGATGTGGCAGCACCAGAGGCTAACACGTGGCAAGAATATTTGGCATTTTCAGGCTAAGTTGGCACGGTATGGATTTGACACATGGATTGTATGAACGCTAACATGGTAGTCCATACGATGACATGGCCCAGTGACAGTATGATACATGGCAGTTTGGAGCTAATTGTGCAATATGACAGGACGACGATATGGAGACAAGTGGCGGAATCTAAGCTCGACACATGGCTTACAGAGCCGACTATGCGTTGAATGTGTAGGGGACTGGGTTGGCGACTAGACTGTATGGGCCAATCACAAGGTGACACGTGACCGAATCACAGGGCACCACGTGGCACCCTAGATGAGGCCAAGGTTGGTTGGTCAAAAAATTTGTTGCACTCCACGAGGGTTGAACCCCTGATCTCTCGGGCGACCAACAAACTAGCCTCCCCGCGCTAACCAACAGGGCACGTGTGTGACTTGTTAATCCATATGGTGTAATATATATTTAAATTGATGTGTGGCGAAGATTTGGGGGATAAGCCCAGTCGGTGGGGCCAACCCATAGACTATGGCGCTAGACCAGGGCACATGCCACCTACATGACCATGAGCCTAAGGACCAGGGGCGTGACCTACTGTATAAGGCCTAGAATGAGGCCATATGACACTCACACAGGACCGAGGGTGGAGAATTAGAGGCGCAGGCGCATAGCACGTGGCCACATGTTAGGATCTAGAGTAAAAGGGGTTGACGTGTGTACATTTTCCCAAAGTGGGTTTTTGGACTATAGTTTGGATTTTTATGTTGATTTTAGCCTGTTATATGGGGAGTTTTACCCATTTTTTAGGATCTAGAGTCGTTTTTTAGGCCTGATCTTGGGGGGAAGTTGGGAGGAGAACGCTAAATGAAATCCTATATAAATCATAGGTTATTGAAAACCTTAGGAGTTTCATATTAGCATAATGTTGAAGAATTCATGAAGCTTAAAGCCATTTTTATGCAGGGAAGCCATTGAGGAAGCGAGCTTTGGAGGCCATTTTCGGGAGCTACGCTCAACCTTTTTCAGTGTCGTCAGTTGTGTTGGATTCTTGAGGTCGACCAGAACACATATAGACCATTTTGTAATTCATTTGATGCATTTCTGATGTACTTTTGAATCATTTAAGATTAATAAGAAAGCCTCCCCCACTGAGACAAAGGCCCAGAGACATAGGAAATTTTTTGCTAAACTTCGTTAGCAATATTGGCATTATGGTTTGTTGTTATTAATGTTTACTTTCTGTTCTGCATTCTTATTGATGGTTGCAACATTCTTTCATTAAAATCTTCTTCTTCTCCTAATTCCTAAGTGGTAGATCAACTCATGCATAAACTTAACCAAAGTCTTAAAAAAAAAAAAATCAAATCAACAACGAGGAGCAGCAAGGACAACCGACGGGAACACATAATTCTCTCTCCTTGTCCTTTTCTCTCTCTCATTTAATGTATGATTGGATGGAATTTAGGAATGTGAGGTACCATTTGTTAGAATTGAATTTAGTTGAAGAAATCCCAGCTAAGGAGAACTCAACATGTCCGCAGTGGGAGATTTCCCACAACATTGGGTGAGTTACTCTAAAGTGGAATTAGTCCCAATGCTTTGGAAAAAGTGCTCAATGAGCTTGATAAAATAATCGTCCAACTGCAAATCTCAAGATATTTCCTTCCAGCTTTTAGACTGTCTTGAAGGTAACCAACTCCGAAACCATGTTAGATTTTCTTAATTTTTAGAGAATTAGGATTACCAGTGTACTTAAATCTTATTTTACATTAACAATCATATACCATGAACTGAAAATATGTGCAGCACAAAAAAGTACACGAAGACACAAAGAGTTATGATGGGAAAAACCCAAACCTGGGGAAAATCCCAACCAACCTTTCTTTGATAGATTTTGTCAACAAAATAATCCAACCATGAACCAGCTCTCAAGAGAAATATATAATGAAGAAACCCTAACACAAGGCTAGCTCACCAAATAGGGATAATGTACCAAATAGCTCCAGCAACAACACCATACAATATAGCGCACTTCTTTCGAGAGAGAGCACACAAGAGAAACCACCACCAAGAATAGCCGAGAAATCTAGTAGTTGTAGTGTTGCGTCTTCCTTCCTTGCCTCAATTTAGCGCCTTCTTCTTGTGTGAAAGATGAGTGAGTGAGTGTGTCCAAATGAGCAAGACATATCCCTATTTATAATCTTCAAGTCACTTTAGTTGGGGCCAAATTCTTCTCTGGGAAATTCTATTTTCCATTTTATCTTTTCCTGTGGGTTGACTTCTCTTCCTCGAGGTTCTAATTCCTCTTTATTATTTTCCTGTGGGACAACTTCTCTTCTATGGTATTCTTCCACTATTCAATGGTATTCCTTTGACTTATGGAATCTTCTTCTCTTCTAATAAAGGTTGTCTAGGAGGAAAATACCTCCCACAACTACCAAAATATCAACAGTGCCAAGGGGAGTTGTCCAAACAAATTGTGTGACGAACACGGACCAATAGAGAAGACTCAGGCGCTAAAAAAAAAAATTGAAGGAAGTTGACCAAGTTATAAAGTGCACGCTTGGGTGAGTCAGGAGACTCACCCAAAGGGTGCACACCCATTCTCAAGGTCAACGCGGCTAGGTGAAAGGTTGCATCGCACCACGATGAAAGGGCATGTCCATTGGGCACACGCCTAGAAGAATCCAAGTGAAGAGTTATTTGGAACGGATCATGAAAGGTAAGTCTTGAGCAAGCAATTAGGCTAAGAAAAGGAGGCAAGTCGAATTTAGGCAAAGCAAACTTGGCAGAACCACAAGTGTCTTGGTTATGAAGCACAAGGGAGAGGTTCGTTTGTCTTGGTAGCCAAGGTGACAAGGAAGGGTGCACAAGGAGGAAGTTCATTGAATGGGAGCTGTGTGGTTTTCATTCAAGGTTTTTTGTAACTAAGAAGAAGCTCTTCTTGTGTGGCACGAACATTGGCTTGGCACATTGTTTTTTTGTTCATAAATAATTTTTTGGGTGTTAGGTTGATTTGACCACCCACATTCATGTTTTGTTTGCACTTTGTATGAATGGTCTCTTTTACTGTTGAAATAATTCTAAGTAAATAAACACACACATAACTTAATTAATGACAGAACTAAATGAAAGTGTAGCCTAGGTTGAGTACTTCGGTGTGGTCTTGTCTGACTGGTGGCATTGTGTGTTTCCACCACCGCGTATGTTTACCTACCAAATTTAATGATCTTTTAATCATAAAGAAAGTTTCTATGACCAAGATGTAATATGTTTAGAATATTCTTCCTCATCATCAATAATCATTATTGAAGTTCATTAATGATATTAGCTTCATAATAACTTATCTAATTATTTACTATGTGTGGTTTCCACGCGTCCATTCAATTATTTACTGTTCTCATGTGTGGAGGGTTTTAATTACTTAAGTTGCAAGGTTCTTTTATTTTTTTACTGCTGGGGTTCTTTTAATTTTTTAAAGGTGGTAATATGATATCTTGAGCAGTTACATTTACATTTAAAAACTTCTCGCTTTTTACCCATCACATTATAAAAGTGGTTTAGCAAATTAATTCAAAGAATGAGCAATCACCAGCCGCATGGTTTAGCCAAGTTAATCAATTCAAAGACTGACCAGTCGTCACCAGCCGCGCGGTTTAGCCAAGTTAATTAATTCAAAGATTTAGCAGTCACCAGCCGCGACTTCGGTTGTGCTAGTATTTATATTTTTGGTACATTCGATAGGGTTGTAATATTAACTAGCACTGTCACATAATCGTGGTGGATGAAAGCCTAAAGATATTTAATTTACAAACCTAACTTTATAATAATTTTATTATAAATTTTAATTTTACTTGATTTTATCTATGATTTGGAATGAAATAGAGCACAAAAAAAATATGTGAATATTATGATGATTAAAAACCCATCTATAATTTTGGTCATTTTCAACATGTATACGACCTAATAAATTAAATTGAAAAATGTCCAGTTTTTTAAATTAAAAATAATAAAACAATTTATTATAAAATAAAATATAATAATTAAAAATTTTAATATAAAAAATTATATTATAAATTTAAAAAAAAATTAAATATATAAAAAATTATATTTTTATTTTTTATATATTGTTAAATTTCAAATTAAAATTATAACAAATCTAAATCTAAATCTTAAAAATTTACTTTTTAGTGCTTTCCTTTTTAGATTTATTTGAAGATTTCACCAAGAAAGCAAGGACATAAACCGTTGGAGTGGATGAAAACATAAACCAAATATTGAAGTTACAAATTCATGTTAGCTTAAGATTTATAAGTATTAAGAGGTAACACATTTTTTTTTTATTTTTTTTTTTTTTTTAAGTACTCCATTTAAAGTATTGATTGTTTCATATTAAAAAAATTACATATTTAAAAATTTGATCCATAAATCTTAAACAAGAACATCTCCTACATATTAAACTATAAAAAGTGAATAATATTAAAATAACTAAAAATTAATAATTAATTTTTAAAAATAGAATCTCATATATAACATATATAGGACTTAGCACAGCCACAATTACGTGGTCGATTAACGTCTAAAGACATATTAAAACGAAACCTAAGAATATTCTAGGCATATTTAATCTCATCCATAGAAAACGTATTAAAAACTAAAAACCTATTAAATGTGCCCATTATCAATAGGTTTACACCTTTCAACGTAATTATTTGATTTGAAAATAAGAAGTACCACAGAAACGCTAATTTGAAATTTGATTTTCGATACAAAGGGCTCTCGATTCATTTTTATATACAAAGGGTCGCTCTGTGTGCTCTTTATTTGTGTCGGAGGTAAAGAATAAAAATAAAGAATCAACTGTACATACATACTTCCAGTACACTGACCTAAATGCCCTTACGGTCATGTAATTTCGTATAATCTTCGGTAGAGCTTGAGCTTAATTTATAAGCGAGGTACAAGCCAACAGACAAAACTACCACGCTCGATACTACGACCACTGCAGAAGCTATCCTGACCCTGCGCTTAGAAAATATTGAAGTAGACGAAGAAAGATTTTGAATTCGCTCCTCTTGATATTGCTCAGGTGGCGAAGGTAAACAGCCTTCATCTTCCTCTGGGTAATCATTTTTCACCCTTACAATACCAAAATCTTCTCCTTCCTTCACAACAACATTATGATTTTCTTCTTCTGGGCTCTTATAATCTGCATAGGGCTGTAAATTATCTTCCTGTGAAGGACGCCAGCTCTGGGGACTTTTTCCTTCATCCTCTTGCAGCGCCGTTTCTTCCCTAAAATCAGATTCGTCGGGAGAGCTTGTCTCAGCAGAATTTGCCTCCGAGTATTCGTACTGTTTAGCTTCTGGCCTTTCCTCGTCCGGCAATTCTATTGGTTCTTCTGTATCCGCACTGGGTTTTGCTTTGACTTTAGGCAGCCAGACATACAATGTTTCATGCTCAAACTTGGCAGCGATACCCTCCAAATTCAAATTCCGAGCTGGGAAGCCGAAAATCTTTCTGAATCTATGCCCTCCTAGTCTCTTCATTTTGTGCATTCTCCCTTCCACCATCACCAATTCCTCCACACGACGTTCTCCGCTAATAATGAGATTTCCACCCTTATCAATATGCACTAGCACATCCTCAATTGTGAAACCTGCACAAACAAATCACGTATTCAATTATCTCCAAAACTTTATAAATACTAACAGAGGCTGCAGCCCATAGCAGCAGATCTCTAAAAACTAAAAACCATATATTCATGGAAATCACCTGGCAGATTAGCCACGAGGATGTAAGTTTCAGGGGTCTCCTTCCAGTGAACTTCAGGCTCGAACTCTGGCTCCACCAAGGTCGGATTAGGAGCACTTCTGGGAATGTTTCCGAATCGACCGAGACGATTGCCTGCAGTACTAATACCTAATGCCAGATTCACATCCATTCGGTACCTTAATCTCCTTCCCTAACAAACTAGGAAATTGAGGCTTATTATATAGAGGAAAATATATATGCTGCAAATATTCAGATATAAGGCCGAGCTGAGCGCCCTCTAACTAATGTTCTCCTCCTCAAAAACCAACGAAGACTGAAAACTCTGTGATTATTCTGCGTAATATATCTATTTACGAACAAAACGAAGAGCCGAGCGATTTTGTGTGCGTGTGGATATGTCTGTTACTGTTACTGTCGGTAAGGCGACAAATAGTAAAATTATGTTCATTCAGCTATATTTTGACGATAAATAGAATAATTCGACGAGAAGCAAATCGATAACTTGGAATCGATGAACAGGATGGAAACTTGCATAATCATCCACCAGTGAACCCACGTGCCGAAAGTATCAGTGCTTATGGTGCCTTTTGCAAACTATTGCGCTTTTTGAGATTCCCCTGGGGATAACTTGGGGCGAAAGAGATCTGCGAATCATATCTGCTCGCTATAATTACTTCTTCACTCGGAACTCTAAAAATTTTTGTAAATACATCTCACTAATTTGCAAATTTGCAAATTAATAATACTAGTAAATTAATTTACTTAATCGTGTTTAAAAATTACTGTGTTCACTAACTTATTGCCACGTCTATCTAATTAAAAAATATTAAAATATTCGCACACAACTGTAGCCATGTTTCTATGCTGGCTGTGTTTCGTTTCATTTCTGTGCTGGGGGCGTTTAGTTTCATTTCTGTGGTGGCCGCGTTTCTGCCTTTCGGCCTTTCGGCGTTAATCAGCCACGTAATTGTGGCGGTGCTAGTACTAGCACATTTTCAAAGTCCCTGGTGAACCCCGAAAGTTATCTGGACGGACAGCTGAAACGCACATGGAGCTGAGGAAATCCAAAAGTTAATCTTAAATGTGGTAATTCCAAAGGTTAATTACTTAAACGTGGCAATCATATGGTGGTACAGTAATTTCTTAATATGTTTAGGTAAATGTTAAAAAGTAAACACGTTAACTGATGCATTCAAAAATACAAGTTATGAAGAGTAAATCACATTCATTGATTTGGGAGGACGACTAAGAATATTCCAGCATTTTCAATTGTTAGCCATCAGATTAGAATTTTAGATTAAAAGGTGATTAATTGTGCCCATCTCCAATAGGTATACTTTCGACGTAACTAAGTTAAGTTTATTAACGGAGTGCGCTAACTTGGGAGTAATTTTTTTCTTAGTTATTTTTTCAGTACATTTTTTCACAGTGTAGTTTTAAATTTTTGGTCAATCTAAAAGTTTGATGGATTTTTTGAGTATTTAGGTTGGTTTAAAATAGGGCAAAACTCATGAGATAAGGCTCTGAAATGCATGGAACTTTAATCCATGCTAAACTGAGACTACTCCTGAAAATCTAACCGGATTCAAGTCCATTTTTTTACCTAAAAAAAAGAAGATTGCTCCCTAATTAACTTACTGTTTTTACTTAAAAAGAAGAAAAATTACTGAATAATTAACTTACTGAATTTATTAACATAATAACAATCATATAAATCCCTGTAAAATTAGAAGGGCTGGTTTGGAAAGAATCTGGAAGGGAGAAGGGCTGTAGTCAATATTGACAATCAAGCCTCTTTCCATTAATACATAAGTAATGGCTCATCGTGAAAAGACGCCTATTACCCGGCACCCGAAAAAGGTGGTGTGAAACTCACGAGTCTCCTTTCATTATATTAGCCC
>JASDQU010244172.1:187772-204701 GCA_032191745.1 Picea mariana | reverse complement strand
TATAGGCTGCAAGAAGAGTAGCATCAGTAGGTACCACAACAGGATGAGTAGTGGTATTCTCCACAATGTCCCACAACTCGTTCTCTTGCAAAAGCAAGATCATTCTCTCCTTCCAAGCACCAAAATTTTCTGCCCCATCAAGTCTGTCTTCAACCTTCAAACCAGTAGCCATGACCCTCTTTATGATGAAAATCACAAATTCAAAAATATGCCCTGTGAAGTGATTGTTGTCCCTACTTTCTGTTTGCTGAAATTTCTGCTTCTCTTCAACTCAACTCTGATACCATGTTAATTTTTTTTTAAATCCCAACCCAGTTTCAGTCTCACTGATTTTTCAGTCAAATTTAAATGCCAAACTCAGTTTCAGCACTATTTCAGCATATGTTACAGCCTGGTGTTTCAGCATATACTCAGCCTGGTGTTTCAGCATATACTCAGCCTGGTGTTTCAGCATATGACTCAGCACTGTGTTTCAGCATATACTACAGCCTGGTGTTTCAGCATATACTACAGCCTGGTGTTTCAGCATATACTCAGCCTGGTGTTTCAGCTTATGCTACAGCCTGGTGTTTCAAGATAAGCTACAGCCTGGTGTTTCAGCATATAAAAAACTTAACAAAAAATAAATTTCAGAACTGAAACATGAGGATTATGAGCATCATTTTCAACGCAGAAATAAAATATCAGCAATATGAAAAACTCAGAAAATATAGACACAAAGATATTCAGTCTAACTTCGACCCTGGAAAAACCCACAAGGGAAAAACCAGTGAGAGAGGGATTTGTATTATTTATGAGCTTCTGAGAAATTCTTTTACAGCATATTCATCTTTAGATATTTACACAAACTTATCTGGACATTCCTGTAGCTTTGCTCCTCAATTTCTGAACCAAAAATTCGTACAACTGTATGGCAATTAATGCTGTACAGACTGTCATGAAATTCGTGCCAAAACTCTGCTAAGATTCAATTTCTGTGCCACTCAATGCTATTCGACAACCTTGGAATGCATGACAATGCTCCCAGAAATTGTTGTTGCTGTCTCTTTTCTTCAGCTCGACCTCTCTCTTGCTCTCTCTTGTTCTCTCAACAAGAATTCTTCAGCTCCCTTGCTCTTGGCATCTCACCAAGAGTCTCTTGCTCTCTCAACAAGACTGCTGCTGCATCAACTTACTCTTCTTACCCAAGAATGGGTGCACCCACTTGCCTTAATCAACCTCATGAGAGAAGGTGAGGAGTTTTCTAATCCAACGGCTGAGATTAGATTAGATGGGTGGCTGAGATTTGGTGTCTCTTCACTCACCCTCACTTTAATCATAAAGTTATCTTTTAATTTTCATCTCACAAATTAATTTGACTAAGACCCATATTCGATAATTTCTCCCCCTTAGGCGCCTAGGGAAGAGAAACACTTGCCTTGGTACATTATTTTAATTAAAAATTTAACATAATCAACCTGTACCATAAACAAGTACATCCAACCATGTACCAAGTATGTACCAATCATGTGTCATCTACTCATCAACTATGACTCATCAATATGTAACAACATCATCAACTATACACCTCATGTATGTTCCAACTCATCAACTACTTGTCTCAACCATATACTCAACATGTACCTCAACCAAAAGCCCTCTTCAATTTCATCATCCAAATCTGATTTGTAGCTCTGTAATAGACCTGGTGTATATGATCACATTCCTACAAGCCTTCCTCAACTTTAACAACAAGAGACTAGCATTTTCATCAAACTTGTCTTTAGTCTCACATGCCTAGTTTTGGATTACTCAACAACCCTAAATTGAAGTAATAATAACTTTGAACCTGTAATGTATAAAGATATGAAACTGATACACAATGTTCTTCAGTGTTTTTTATACAATTTCTCCAGGTTTCACTACTTGGAACCTCTCAGAAAAGGATTTATAGAAAACATGGCATACCTTGTTGAATTCTGGCGTATTCTAGAGAGTGACCTTGTAGAGCGTGCCCCACACAAAATATTCATTGAATTGATCTGAAACTATTACATAGAATACTACATACTTTACCCTAACCAACACATTTGGTGTCACTAAATTTTGATCTGTTATGAAGAAGTTATGACGTTTTTACCCGAAACACCCGTTTTTGACTAGTTTCAGGACTAGCCACAAACCCTATTTTCCACAGAGTGTAACTCCCAAAATACAACGAACCACAAGATGAATTTTTTCCATAGATACTTGGGTATGTTTTCTCAATGTCATAAATTTCATGGTCTGAATCATTATAAAAATAAAGTTATAGCAAAAACAGTGAGATGACCTATAAATAACATACCTTAGAAAGCACTATCAAAAGAATTTATCCTTCCTTACATTTCGGCCTTCTTTTCTTCACCTTCCCTCATAAATTCGGCTTAGATATCCTTGGTTACCTCATACACCTATAGATATTCAATATGCTCAAGTGTGATTAAAATTAGAGAGCCTTTCCTCTTATTTATACTCTCCAAGTAGCTTCCTTAAAAACATCTTCTAGGTCACTTGGCCCACTTTCCTTATTTTAGGGTTAACCCACTTCTAATTTCTCCATTAAATTTATTATTGAAATAATTTGTTTTGTATTCAATTTGAATTATAATACACTCATCACTTCACTTTATTGTTTACCTTTTAAAATCTCATAAACCACTTTGACTACTTTGACCTTTTGGGGCTTCTAGATGACATATTAGGGTCTTCCAACTTCGTACGGCCATAACTCTCAAACCGTGAGGAGTTATGTGACATTTCACATACCACTAGAAATGGAATGACATGTACTATCCATATAGAATAGTATTACCTTCAAATCTAGCAAAAATCATACCATTATCCATCAAACAAACTTGGGTCCATTACCCAAACCCAGGTTCTCCAACTTCACATGGTAATAACTCTAGAACCGTGAAGAGTTATGTGACGTTCTACATACCACTAGAAATGGCATGACAAGAACTATCCATCTAGAATAGTTTCTCTAACAAATTCACTGTCCTTCATCTCATTATTCCACAATTAAACATGGTTTCTCTTACTCCGCAAAGCATCTTCCCGTGAGGGCTTTCACCATAAGGGGACCACTTTGGATTTCATCCATATTTACATCTTATCAACCATGAAAAAAAAATAATGAGTCATATTTACATCAAAAAATATTGGGTCCATTACCTAAACCTTTGCACTACAGGGCTTTCTTCAAGGGTTGACATCAATGACAACCAACCCAATTAATCAATAATATCCCCCTTTGGCATTGATGGCAACACTCATATGCAATACTGAAGTTATGTCATGCAATACTAAATTCATATCACTCATTCTCCCCCTGTGACCGTCACTCCCCCTTGAACCATGCCTCTTTTCTCTGCATATGATAAACATTTCTCCCCTTGGAACCATGCCTCTGTGCTCTGCATCTGATAAATCACTCCCCCTTTCTCATCAATGGAAAAGGTATCTGTCCATACGGGGTTATTCCCCCTAACTGAAATCTTCCTGAAACTGATCTCCCAACCTAAAATGTCCTCTTTATGGTGCTTCCTCATGTACATCTCAGACATATAATATAGTAATACAGAATAATTCATTTTGTAGTAGAAATTACTCCGCGTCTCTGGCGAAGATACTCAAAGGCTTTTCGTGGAATTGGTTTTGTAAATATGCCTGCCACTTGTTCTTTTGTGCCCACATATTCAACTTTGATGTTCTTCTCTACAACCTATTCTCGTAGAAAGTGATACTTGAATTGAATTTTCTTCTTCTTGGAGTGCATCATCGGGTTCTTTGAGATACTAATGGCGCTTGTATTATCACAATAGATTGAAATGGGCTCATCATACTCAACATGTATATCTTTTAGAGTTTGTTTCATCCATAAAACCTTGGTACAACATGTTGCTACTGCAATATACTCTGCCTTGGTTGTAGATAAGGATATTGTTGATTGTTTCTTGCTTAGACATGATACTAAACACTCACCCAAGTAGAACGTTTCTCCATTGGTGCTTCGTCGGTCATCAATGCAACCTGCCCAATATGCATCTGTGTAGGCAATAAGTGATAGATCCTTTCCTTTTGGATACCATAATCCAAACTTTTATGTTCCTTTGAGATATTTAAAAATCATCTTCACTGCTAAGACATGTGATTCATTTGGTGCTTCTTGAAATCATGACACTTGTCCAACTATGTGCATTACATTTGGTCTAGATGTTGTCACATATAGTAAGCTATCAATCATTGGCCAATATTACTTTGGTTTGTAAACTTTGAATCATCATCTTTGCTAAACTTGCAACTGGTTTTCATAGGAGTGGTTACTAGTTTGCAATCTTCCATTCCGAACCTCTTTATCCTTTCTCTGATATACTTAGTTTGAGAAATAAAAATTCCTTGGTTTCTTTGATGTATCTGAAGACCCAGAAAGAAGGATAGTTCTTAGAGTAATGACATTTCAAATTCATTCTGCATATCCTTTGCAAATTTTTGGCTTAACCTGTCATCACTACTTCCAAAAATAATATCATCAACATTAAATTAAATAAATAAAACACTATCTTAAGTTACCTTGATGTAGAGGTTGTTGTCTGCACTTCTTTTTCTGAACCCTGCCTACTATAGATATTTATTTAGACTAGAGTACCATGTTCTAGGATCTTGTTTTATACGATACAAGGCCTTCTTCAATTTTCACACGTAATATGCGTTCTTTGACAATTGAAATCCTTCTGGTTGTTCAATGTAGACTTCTTCTTCATAAAGTTGTTCCATTGATTCATTTTCTTCTTCATTTAATTCTTGTCCACCTGTTTGTTACATTGATGCTTTCCACAACTTTTTTCAACCTCAGATTGTAACACTTGTAATCTTTCCTTGTACTTGAGTAACCAACAAGTACTCCTTTGTCCACATGAGAGTCAAACTTTCCCATTATGCCATCTTCTCTTTTGATGTAGCATTTTCTTCCAAATACTCTGAAGTGATTCACATTTGTTGGTATTCCTTTCCATAGCTCGTAGGGAGTTTTGTCATTATTGTTTCTGAGCATTACTCTATTTTGAATGTCAATTGTTGTAGGTATTGCATGTGTCCAAAAAATATCTGTCAATTTTGAATCCATTAGAATTGTCTGAGCCATTTCTTGTGTAATGATAATCCATTATGATAATGTTCCTTTGTCTCTGAACCACTCTCTGAACCAATATATGAATCCATGCTCTCATCCACTGTCATATATCTTTCCAAACCTACTAAGTGTTTTTATGAATCCATCTCTGTCCATACTGTCCAAGACTCTACTGCACAATTGTCCATAATGTTGACTCATTTATCACTTGTACTACCAAGAAGTATTCACTACTACAACCGATTGTACTTCTGCTAACTGAATGCTCTGGATCTATCTATTCAAACTCTGCAAGTTGCTCGAAGGATGGTTCTTTGGTCTGTCACATCTATCACATAAACTCTCCCCGTCTAATATCCATGTTACATGGGAGTCTATAAGTCAGATGGCTCAGAACAATTCCTTTTCTGATGTGTATTCATCATCATATTCATTGGTACATTCATCATCTCTTGGAGCTTTGACTTATTTCTTTATTTTTGTGGATTCATCTTTCACTACAATGCCTGAAAGTACAATCTCTTGAACCTGTTCCTTATTTACATTTCCTTCTTTTATTTATGTTGTTTTCCAAACCTTTTTGTATCTGACATCTTTCTTTTTCTTTGTAGATTTTTGTGATCTCTAGGACCTGGAATTTGTTCACCTGTTCTTTGTGTTTTCTTATCCATACTTTCTTACATCCGATATCAATGTTATCTTTCATGGAAATATCGATCATGCTTCTACAATCACTAGCTATGTGTCCATAGTTATTACAATTGTAATATTCAATGTTACGTGGGGCCACATAGGAATTTCTTGATTGAACATTTCTTTTATAATCCCTGCAATCTACAACCTTATGTCCAAAGTTATTACAATAAAAAAAATGACCAAAAAATAAATTTTCATACCTGGGAGTGAATGATCTTCTTTGTGGTGTAGTCCTTCTGAAGTTTTTCCTTGATTGATCATGATCATGATTGAAGCTTCTTTGTGTATTGAACATGGATGGTCTTCTTGAATATGTATCTTCAATAATTTTCTTAGATTTCGGTTGACCATGATTCCTTCCTTTGAGTACTTCTGCATAACTCTTTCTATTTTCTTCATTCTTCTTTTCTAGCAACCTAGAGTTGTTCTCTTCATTCTCTATAATTGATGTGGATGTTTTTGTCTCTTCAACGTTCTTGTTGATATTGACGATTTTACTTCTCAATCTGACAACTTATTCTTCAAGCTTCTCAACCTCTTCTTCTTTCTTCATTATCTGAGACTTCATGACTTCTTCTATTCTTTTCACTTCTTCAAGATGAATTTTTAATGTGATTATTTATTCTTCAAGTCCTTTCTCTTCTTGACCAAACTATGCCTAAAGTTGGTTTAGATCGTTAGTTATTTCCTTAAGATGATCTTTCAATATATTCTCTCTCATTTCTGCTTTTTTCTTTTGTGCTTCTATGTTGGCTTCCAAATACTGCTTTTGATATTCAAGATTTTCTTCGATATTTCTGGATTCTTCTATCTGAGTTCTTAAGTTCTCGATGACCTATTGGGATTCTTAAAAAATGTGAATACTTTCCTTTTGTTTCATCAATTCTTTCTTGAGTGACTTGTTTTCTTCAATTAGTTCATCTAAAGCACTAATCGATTCTTCTTCATAATTGTCTTCCTTTACAATTAGTTTTTTCGTCTCATTTCCTTCATGGCATTCTATTTCAAGATGTCCACATTTTTCACAATTAAAGCAAAACAACATACCTCTGGTGATTATATACTCTTCATATTTTGAATCTGTTTGACACGGTGAACATAATTCTTCTTGATTTAAATCTGCATATTCTTTGGCATTTTTTGAATTTGCGATGGGTGAAGAATATATGTCATGTTACTTATCCTAAATTTCTTTGGATGATGAACATTTACCAACCTTTTCTCTTACTGGATTAGGTAATCATTCCCAAATGAAATCCATTGTTATTTTGTTATTCTTCTTCAATTCCTTCTTGGTTGCAGTCTTTTCCCTTTTTGAACTATCATATCCTATAACAACTGATAACCAAATATAATTTCCATGTGCCTGTAAAAATAATTTTGATCTTCTGCTCCACATCTCATAATTTAAACCATTCTGACCATTAAACATTGGCACTTCATTCTCAAAATAATCCATGATCTCCTTCCAGTGGTTAAACTATTTCCTGAAGGAACCTGCTTCAAAACCAATTTTTGGATTATTGAGAGGGGGGGTGAATTAGTAATAGAGAAATCCAAACCCTTTCTAACCACAATATGCAAGTGTTATATCAATGTAGCATTATCATCCAATAATTGCAGAGTAAATAAACAATGAACAAATGAGCAATCATACACATACACAGTACACCGGTTTTTTTATGTGGAAACCCAAAGTGGAAGAAAACCACCAATTTTTTTTTCTTATATGTATTTAAGAATTACATTCATTGGGAGTACCAAATTCCTTTGTTTTCTAGTTGCAACTGGAAGGAGTTTCCAACCCCCTAGTTTCTCAGGCTACAACCTGAGGGAAGCTCCAACTCCCCAATTCTCTGGCTACAACTAGAAGAAGGCTCCAACCCCCTAGTTTCTTAAGCTACAACCTGAAGGAATCTCCAAAAACCCAATTCTTTGGCTACAACTAGAAGGAGGCTCCAACCCCCTATGTTCTTTGGATACAACTGGAAGGTGGCTATAACCACTTGTCCTTGCCCCTTCCAACCTCCCTGGCATATAATTAGAAAGATCAAACCACTTTCACACTATCACTATGAGATATATTGTTGTAAACCTGTACCAATAAACCTGCACCAAAAAACCTATACCAATAACCTGAACCATGCATCAACCTGTACCTCAACCTGTAATCAACCTGTACCATAAACAAGCTCATCAACCATGCACCAACCTGTACCAAACAATTTTTAATCAAACTGTACCATAAACAAGTGCATAAACCATGCACTAATCTCTACCTCAACCTGTACCATCAACAAGTGCATCAACCATGCACCAAATACGTACCAATAACCTGTCACAATAACCTATCCAAACAACATGTAATCAACCTATCTGATTTGATCACATATACCTCAAATGTAGAAACAAAATATGTCACTGAGAAACCTATCATTGTATATGCATCAACCAATCTGATCTGATCACATATACCTCAAACATTATACCACAATTTTGTACCTCAAACCATGTGCTAGAACCTCACTGTTATACAACCTCTATTTGTACCAATAACTTCATCAACATATCTCAACCAAAATCCCTCAAACATGAACCAATACTAAACTTCAGTAGATCTACCTTAGATCAACTCTACAACAAGCCATAAAATCCCAAGAGGGAATCCAACATATTTACAAGGAAAACCCTCAACTTGATTCATAAATTCAACACTACACATATGAAAAACATACATTTTTATTCTTGTAGCATTCCGTTGCCACGATTTTTCTACCGTGGTTTTCCTGCCACACTTTTCCTGCCGCGATTTTCCTACCGCACTTTTTCTACCGATGTTTTTCTGCCACACTTTTCTTGCCACGATTTTCCTAACACACTCATTCTGCCGTGATTTTCTTGCCACACTTTTTCTGTCATAGATTTCTTGCTGCACTTTTTTTGCCACAGTTTTCCTGCCGCACTTTTTCTGCCACACTTTTCTTGCATCACTTTTCTCTATCAATAATACCTGCCCAAATGACCTTTCAAAAAATATATATTCAATGATATTCAATAGGTGATTAAATGAGAGACCTTTGCCTCTAATTTATACTTTCATTTAGCATCCTCAAGGGGTTACCTTTTAACCATCTTAACCCACTTTCCTTATTTTAGGGTTAACCCACTTATAACCACTTGTCCACTTAACTAAACCACTTTCCATAATTAGTAAGTTCTCCATTAACTTTATTATTTAAATAATTTCTTCTTTGTAAACACTTTGACTACTTTGACCTTTTGGGGCTTCTAGATGACTCTTGAGGGTTCTCCAACTTCACATGGCCATAACTCTCTAACCGTGAGGAGTTATGTGACATTCCACATACCACTGAAAACGGAATGACATGTACTATCCATCTATAATAGTCTTAGCTGCAAATATATCAAAACTCATACCATTATCCATCAAACAAACTTGGGTTCATTACCCAAACCTTTGTGCTACCAGAATTCACTACTGCACTTTCTTCAAGGGTTGACATTAATGTCAACCAACTCAATTAATCAACAATATCCCCCTTTGGCATTGATGGAAACACTTAGATGAAATATTGAAGTCATGTCATGCAATACTGAAGTCATATCACTCAATCTCCCCCTGTGACCATCACTCCCTCTAGAACCATGCCTTTGTGCTCTGCATTTGATAAGCATCGCTACCCCTGGAACCATGACCCTGTGCTCTGCATCCAATAAATCTCTCCCCTTTTGTCATCAATGGCAAGGGTATATTTCCATCTAGGGTTGCTCCCCCTAATTGAACTCTTCCTGAAACTGATCTCCCAACTTGAGTTGTCCTCTTTATGGTTCTTCCTCATGTACATATGAGACATATAAGATAAACATTCAAAATAATTCATTTTGGAGTAGAAATTATTTCGAGTCTCTGATGAATATACTCAAAGGCTTCCCATGGAAGTGGTTTTGTAAATATGTCTGCCACTTGTTCTTTTGTGCCCACATATTCAACTTTGATGTTCTTCTCTTCAACCTGTTCCTATAGAAAGTGATACTTGATTGGAATGTGCTTCGTCTTGGAGTGCATCACCGTGCTCTTTGAGATACTAATGGCGCTTGTATTATCACAATAGATTGGAATGGGTTCATCATACTCAACATGTATATCTGTTAAAGTTTGTTTCATCCATAGAACCTGTGTACAACATGTTGTTGTTTAAATATATAACTCTACCTCGGCTGTAGATAAGGATACTGTTGATTGTTTCTTGCTTAGCCATGATACTAAAAACTCACCCAAGTAGAATGTTGATCCACTGGTGCTTCATCGGTCATCAATGCAACCTGCCCAATTTGCATCTGTGTAGGCAATAAGTGATAGATCCTTTCCTTTTGGATACCATAATCCAAACTCGTTTGTTCCTTTGAGATATCTAAAAATCCTCTTCACTGCTAAAACATGTGATTCCTTTGGTGCTTCTTGAAATCGTGACACCTGTCTAATTGCCTGCATTACATATGGTCTGGATGTTGTCACATATAGTAAGCTACCAATCATTGACCTATATTACTCTGGTCTGTAGACTTTAAATCATCATCTTTGTTGAACTTGCAACTGGTTTGCATAGGAGTGGTAACTGGTTTTCAATCTTCCATTCTGAACCTCTTTAGCCTTTCTATGATATACTTAGTTTGAGAAATAAAAATTCCTTGGTTACTTTGATGTATCTGAAGGCCCAGAAAGAAGGTTAGTTCTCGGAGTAATGACATTTCAAATGCATTATTGATATCCTTTGCAAATTTCTGGCTTAACTTGTCATCATTGCTTCAAAAAATAATATCATCAACATAAAATTCAATGAATAAAATACTATCATGAGTTACCTTGATGTAGAGGTTGTTGTCTGCACTTCCTTTTCTGAACCTTGCCTGCTATAAATATTTATCTAGTCTAGAGTACCATGCTCTAGGAGCCTGTTTTATACCATACAAGTCCTTCTTCAATTTACACATGTAATATGCATTCTTTGACAATTGAAATCCTTCTGGTTGTTCGATGTAGACTTCTTCTTCGTAAAGTTGTTCCATTGATTCATTTTCTTCTTCCTTTAATTCTTGTCCACCTGTCTCATCAATTGTTACATTGATTATTTCCACAACTTTGTTAAACCTCATATTGTAACACTTGTATGTTTTCTTTGTACTTGAGTAACCAACAAGTACTCCTTTTTCCACATGAGAGTCAAACTTTCCCATTCTTCCATCTTCTCTTTTGATGTAGCATTTGCTTCCAAATACTCTGAAGTGCTTCACATTTGATGGTCTTCCTTTCCATATCTCGTAGGGATTTTTGCCATTGTTGTTTATGAGCATTGCTCTATTTTGAATGTGAATTATTGTATGTATTGTTTGTGTCCAAAAAATATCTGTCAATTTTGAATCCATTAGCATTGTTCGAGCCATTTCCTGTGTAATTATCATCCATTATGATAATGTTCGTTTGTGTTTGAACCACTCTCCGAACCAATCTATGAATCCATGCTCTTGTCCACTGTCATATATATTTCCAAACCTGTTAAGTGTTTTTATGAATCCATCTCTGTCCATACTATTCATGTAACATCTTGCTCTTGCGCGCACTGAGAGAACTTATTATTTGAGGACACTTGCTTTCAAGTGATCCCGATTATTATACTATTGGACATTGATTATGATTATGAGGCGTTATGAATTGATGACATGCTATTTTTCCGTATTGACATAGACAGGTGCTATTGATTCGGTTTTCCTGAGTGTGTAGGATTTTGGACCTCGAGGATGCAAAGGAATCGATGAAACCCCTTGGATTCTAGATCGAGTCGGGGAGTGGACTATTGCAGCTTGATTGTTGTATATATGACATTTGAGTATCTGATTAGATGATATGATTATGGATATTATTTCTGACATGATTTGTTGATGATGCAGGTTGACGATAGCTTGTCGACCAGACTCACATGTGGAGTAGAGGGGTCACGCACGATAACCAAAGATGTTGAGGGAGAGGTGTAGACAACAGCCCTACCATAGCCTACTAGCACTCTCATTGTGGCTCGAACTGTAGGTTAATGATTACTTAGTTCGAGAAGACCCAAGATGTTGTGAGGGTCAAATGTGACAGTTGCTCATGATGATTCTAAGGGGCATGCAATAAGGCAGGGGAATTATTCTTTAGAGGCCCTTAGTCTCCCATAAGATCACCTTATGGATTATTGACTCTAGGGGTTTTTGATGTCTAACAAGTCAGTGAAGAGGCGAGTGACACCCTTAGAGCACGTAGTGCATCCTGAAGGTAACGTCACACATGGAAAATGAAAGGAGGTGAGTGGCACCCTTGGAGCACGTAGTGCATCCTGAAGGGCACATCGGACAAGAAAAGCGGAAGGAGGTGAGTGGCACCCTTGGAGTACGTGGTGCGTCCTGAAGGGCACGTCGCGCAAGGGAAACAGAATGAGGTGAGTGGCACCCTTGGAGCACCTAGTGCGTCCAGAAGGGAACGTTGCATTGTTAACTAATAAGAGAATAAACCTAGATGGCCTTAGAATGAATTATATGATAAAAAATATTTAAAACAATTTACCTAATAAAATGTCGCCCAACCTAGGGAAATAAAATCTAGGTCTAAGTGATTCTTGTGATAATTTTTTTTATATTTATATTTATATAAAAATAAAAATAAATAAATTATAATAATTATCATCATTAATCATGTGATGAGAAGGGGGTAAGCAATTCAATTAATTTATAAAAAATCTTTTGGGGTATAAAATTTATAGAAGGGGAAAAGGGGGAAATAATTGTTTTGTTACATATGCTAAATAAAAATTTATTAATTAAAAAGAAAAAGGGGAAAAGGTAATTTTCTACACTTGCCAATTTGAGTTTTAAATGAAAATGGAAAGAGGGAAATTTAAAAGAATTAGGAAACTAAAGAAAAAGGGGGAAACATAAAGAGAAAGGGAAACATAAGGAAAAAGCAGAATGACTAACTTAGTAAGGTATCTTGCATTTAAGAACTTTCTAAATTGAACTCAACTAGTAAATTAGTAAGGGGGTAAGTCATTAAAATGTGTAAGAGAATATGGGGACACCTAGGAGCGATTCTAGGAATGCTTTTAGGTGGGTGAGGGAAATAGAAGTAATCAATTAATTAATGAAATTAATTTATGGTGCAATTAAGGGGATGGGTGACACATGTTCGGGGAGGATTTTTCTGAATTAAATTATTGAACGATAAATTAAATGAAAATTTGGGAAAGAAAAGGACTTAAAAACTCTATATAAAGGAGGGAGGAGGAGGATGATGGATCTCTTCTGTTATGCATAACGTTACGCTGCAGAATTTTAGACTTGACTAACTTAGCTTGTGGGAGTTGGGATACCCAGCTCGGTGAGGAGTGGTAACTCAGCCTTGAGAGGCGAGCTGGGAGCTAGTTGTTCTCATGTTTAGTGTGCGTGGCCCCTTTTCGGCTTGGGGGGATAAGGGGGAAGAAGAGTACCCCTAGCGTTGGCTGGGAGGTACCGATGAAGTATCATCGGTTGGCAAGCAGGAGCTGCACGGAGCGTGTGGGACAATAACTCAGAGCAGATGGCTTAGGCTACAGTACGTTTACTTTTATTCGGAATGGTAGATTATTATTGACCTTACGCTTTCATTTATGTTCTTTTAACTATCTAAAGAAGGTGTTTAACTTAGAATTTTAATTGGTAACTTAATTTCCCCATAGCCTTAAGCTCCTTGTTGATTTGATTCCCTTGGCTTTCGATCCCTAAATGTTGTGAATGTCTTTTGGTTTTCTTATTTGTCATGAAGAGTTTTGCTTTTTACTTCGTCCTCATTCCTATTTCGTCAATCCACTCCTAAGCAGTTGGACAGGAGCCGAATCAATGGTCGTCGCTTCGGTGCACAACGACCTACAGATTCTAATGCCTTTTTTTTCTGTGCGTAGATGATAAGCGAAGGATAGTTTTTAGTCGTCTACCCTATTGATTGTTCTTGGTTTAGTGATGGTCTTCGCGCCTTCTTGTGTTGGGTAATTCTTCCATTGTTATCATTCCTATACCCAAATTTTTAACTTTATGCTTTATGTACATCTTGGTGGACAAATTACTTATCTTTTACTCTGAAATTTTACTTCTTACAATTTGGTGAATTTTCGCTCTACAATTTAAATACCTTGACTGTAAATTTTTCCTCTGCAATTGTTTACAGTTCGATGGTGAATAGATCTGCATCTTAAATCCATAGTTTTCTCTGTGATATATCATTTGTAATGTCATTTTACTCTAAGTTTCGAAACACTAAACCTCGAAAAATTTTCTCTGCATTTGATTAGATTTGATGGCAACATCCCTTGCGATTCAACACTTTCCTTCACTCTGTGTTTATAATTCTTTTGGACTGCAATTTAATTTTTCTTTGCAATTTCATGTAATTCATGGGTGAATTAACACGACGAATTTACCCTTCTTTTTTTTTACATTCTTCAGACTGCGATTATTACTTCCTTGAGCATGATTTTCCTTCTTCTTGACTGCAAAATGTTTTTTGCTAAAACTTAGCACCATCCTCATATTAAGATCAAGCGATTTATGAAACTTGAAAATGATTATATACTGTGATGATCATTGTGTTTTCCCTCTGCATTATATTTTTACTTCGACAACGATTTTACCCAGTGGAACTGACGTGTTAAAACTCAACAATTGATTTTTAAAAAACACGAATTGCTTGGCAACAAATTTCTCCTTTTGTAAATTACTATATTTAATGGTGAATTTCCTCTATGGTTTAATTTAATTAATGGAAAATACACTTCGTGTTTTGGATATAAGTTGATGGAGATTGTACTATGTGCCTTTAATGCAATCTGATGGAAAATTTGCCCTATGGAATTAACCTTCTTTATTCATTTTTAGGTTGCATATTTATCTCTATTGTACATCGATTTTCCTTTTATTATATAGTATTCGAGTATACACCTCTTATGGTGAGAATGGATGAAATTTTATATACAACATGTTAGCACTCTGTAATTTGCCCAAGGCTGAGGAGGCAGTCACAGAGGAAACATCAAAACCACTTCGAGTCTTGGATCTAGCCCTCCAAGACTCAGAGAGGGATCTCTCTATCTGATATAACTTTGTTTGAAGAGGATATTAGGCTAGTTACATAGAACATAGGACTTGTTTTTAGGAATTGGGTATGGGCAGAGAAAAGAAACCATGGGCTATGGAGTCATTGCAACAAACGATCAAAAATCCATGTCAACGGGCTAATATTTGTAGGTAAAGGTAGACAACTCACTGGATCCTTTAATTTAAATGAAATGGGTGAGATGAAAAAGGTCAAGAAATCCAATTAAACACAGATCTACTAAGAATTCTGAGTTTAATCTTCAGTGGAAAACATAAAAAACTATACCAAGCTGAGACAGAGGGTACATTAAAACAAATTCTATTCTTAATCTTCTTGGAATAATTCAGAGGAAGACATTAATTATGATAATAGAGAAACAAAATTACAAAGAGGGATGCACATCACCAGTTGAAATGGTCACAAGAATCCTGCAGCATAGCACTGCATTACTGAATTGATGAAAAATACAGAAAGCTCAGTGAGTTGTTTTACAAAAATTGAATCATGGTCCTCTGACTGATCCCCCTCTCATTTGATTCCATAAAATATATAAACAGGACTCTCCTCAGGTTCCTGAGGTTGAATTCAACCACCTCAGCCAAAAATAGCAAGAAATCCCTAAAAATCTGGAACTATCCGCCATGAAAGACGAGCCTAATTTCTGCAAACAAAGGGGTTCGAACAGACATCTGTTTCTCTTCAACGCTAACACCTAGGAAAAAAATGAATGAGTTTATTGTATATGGGCATGTGCTGGCCAAAAAACTCCTTTGGATTCACCAAATGCATCTCCATCTCTCCGTAACAGCGCCCGCAAGATCGGGACTGTAATAGGAAAACCAAAAATCCAAAAAATGAGGCTGAAAGAAAGATTCGATTCTCCCTACTCATGGAACCTTTGAAAAAAATGAGAGAGTTTTTTGTTCCTCAGGCCATTACGGAGAAAAAAATATGTCGATTTTTAAAAATTCATTTTCATTTCCCTGGAATCGGCTTCAGAAGAAGACTGGTCAAAATGCTGCGAAAGCGGTTTTTGTTTAGGAAGGGTGGTATTCCAGACCCCCCCGAGGTGGTAAGTGGTTTTAGTGGGGCAGGGGGGGGGGTCCACTGGCATTTGGAGCTGACAAGTGTTCAAGGGGTGGTTTTATAATACAACCATTCTGGACCCCCCCCTCTCGTTAAACGTCGGATGGTGAGGGGGGGTCCAGAATTTTCCTTAACCGTTGATTTATTTTTGATGTGATGTATGCGTGAAGTTGGGTGGGTAGACTTAGGATAGTATCAATTTTTTATTTTTGTCTTTTATTACTTTATTTTATTGTTTTATATGTTTTATTACGTGTTCCACTTTAATTTTATTTTAAATTTGTTATTTGTTTTAATGTTTTATGCTTTTTTTTTTTAACTTTTTATTTAATATGTATGTTTATTATGATTTGTATTTTTTTTTTAATGTTTAAAACACTAACCTTTTTACTAATTAACTAAATTAATTAATTAATTAATTAATCAATTAATTAATTAATTTTTAACAAGATTTAAACTAGCTTATTTATCTAATTATACTAACTTTATTAACCCATTTACTAACTACTAACATTATTGATTAATCTAATCGTTTATTGTTCTTTTTAGCCTAATTTTGTTTATGCATGGATGGGTGGTCGAGCGGGATGTAGTTGACTGGACAAAAGGACAAGGGAGTGAGGGTGCAGCGTGGATGAAGGATGTAGCATGGAGCGGAGGAGGTCTTATGCAATGGATGGATGACACGTTGGGGCAGGGCCCACCGAAAAAAACTGCCTCATTCCGGACCCCGCCCCCCCCACCGTTAAAGTTAGAATGGTCTAGGGGGTTCGGAATCGCCTATAGACCATCCATTTGCGCACTGTCATGATGA